>BQNB010143423.1:0-16994 GCA_026074375.1 Tanacetum coccineum | reverse complement strand
CTATCAAAGTCTTCCGCAATCTCTGATGAACAAGCACTTCCTCATAAGAACATTTTGTGGTACAAGTAATCATGTTAAAAGAAAATGTTGAGGGAGATTGTTAGCAAGCTTTCAAGATCTTGAGCATGAGGGTGGAGACACAAGATCGCAAGGCGGCATAAAGATTCAAGGATAAAGATTTAGATATCTCAGTAGTCAAGACAAATCAAGGCCAAAGACCACGATATCAGTATTTTGTCAAAGTATATCAAGTTAAAGATCAAGATCCAAGATCACAAGCATGCAAATGGATCTTCAAAAGGAATTCCCAAGAATACAAGGCTCCAAGACTCAAGACGTCACAAGAAGGATCCACAATTGAATGACCACCCCTTAGGGGGAGATTGTTAGCCGTGTATTTATTAAAGTGATGGTCATTAAATATTCCCGAGCCTTGTATAAGTAAATCGTAGTTTACGGGAATTTAGTTAAGCTAGTTGGGCCTTGGTGTCGGGCTCAAGCCCATTTGTATTATGAACCGGCCCAACTCATAGCCCACTAGAATAGTTTACTCTTGTAACTATTTAAAGCCCTCTCCAAGTGTGGAGAGGGTGTTGCTTCTCATTTTTCTTTTGTGGAACAAGTAACCATTTTTCTTTCTTTTTTACTTTCTCTCTCTAAAATCTATTTTTCTTATTTTTGTGTTTGAGGTGATGAAATGATATCCTAACACTAATGCTAGCACCAAGATCGGCCAAAGCATTGCAGGAGAAAGTTTTGATATTGCATGGAATAAGAAAACTTTCAGGGCCTCCGAGTTTTGGTGGAACTTTATTTTGGCTCATTGCTGAACTTTCATCGCTTAAGAAAGCGGCTAAAATTTGTTCGATTTTATGTTTGTTGCTTATGAGTTATTTGAGGAATTTTCCATAGTTAGGCATTCCGGCTAAAACGTCGACAAGAGGTACGTTGATTTAGACAACTCAGATCATGTCGAGGAATTTTCTGTACTAAGCTTCCAATTTTTCTTTCTTTAGGCGTTGAGGATATGGGATTTTTGGTTTGGGTAACAAAGTTTCTTTCACTGGTTTTGTAGGTTGAGTTTTTGATTATGGTGTAGGTTCTTAGTCTTCATCATCACTTTCAAAGTTGATAGGGGTTTCAGAATTGTTTTGTTGATTATTTGGGTTAACTAGTGAGTCATAGGATTTACCACTTTTTGTGAATACGGCATTCACATGCTTATTACGAGATTGCGGTGGTTGATAAGCTTTCGAGTTATGTCCTTTTGGGTTTGGTTGAGTATTGCTTGGAAGAGATCCAGAAGGTCGACCTTATTGCTTGTCAGCGAGTCTGTCGAACTTAGTTTTAAGGTTTTAGATTAAAGCTTGATGATTTTTGGCTACTGTTTTGAGTTGAGTTTTGAGGTCCATGAATGTATCTTTGACGAAAGCGTTGGTTGATTGCTGAGATTTCATGAAATCGTTGAATTATCTTTGAAGATCGTAGGGTTTGTCATCGGTGTTGGATCGGTAGTTGTCTCCATTTTGATGGTCATGGCATCCATTCGGGCCATAATTTTGTCAGTGTCGGTATTACTGTTACTTTCAACGGCGAAAGCAACAGTTTTTTTAAGAGATGATTTGGTTTTTTGGTTTTTAGCCCAATCAAGCTTGAGTAAGACTTTCTCTTCGAGAAGCTGATAAGCTTGATTTGATGTTTTATAGAGGAAAATACCAACAGTTACGACATTTAGAACTTCTTGGGTTATTTCACTAAGACCATGATAAAAGATTTTGATAATATTGCCTTTGGACATATTGTGACCATGGCAGTTTCGGAGCATTTCCTTCATACGAAGCCAAGCATCGGTTAGAGATTCGTTTTCATGTTGAGAAAAAGCTCGGATTTCTCTGAGGAGTCGGTCAAAAAGAGTTGGGAGGAAAGAATCGGCTGATGAAAGCGGTTCGAAGTTCATCCTACGTTTCAATTGTTCATTCATTGAGTTCGTCCAACCATGTTTTTGCTTCTCCAGTGAGTGATAGGGGAAACATCATCAGGCAGACAACTTCATTTTCGATATCTTTGTATTTAAACATATCGCAAATTCTGAGGAATTCGTCAATGTGTTTGTGAGGATCAGTTTTGGTTCTACCATCAAATTGGTTTCCTTTGATGAGAGTCAAGTGGTTACCTTTTATGGCAAATTCGTTTGTATTTTCAAGAATAGTGATTGCGGAACCGGGAGTCGGAGCGACAACATGGTCGGTAGCCCACATGGGTTCATCATCCACGGGATAGAGGTTTTCGAGGGTAACGAGGAAGTGATGGAAGTAATTGATGTCAAGAATTTGCGGATAGACAATTCTCTGGTTTTGAGGTGGGTTGTTTCTTTGATCGAATGGAACTCTTCTATTTCGTCGATGAAGTCTTCGATTCAGAGTACGTTCAGGTTCAGGTAATGGTTCAACAAGTTCAGAATTAGAAGCACGTGTATGCATCAAAGGGAGAAATTATTTGGGTCAGTTTTCCAGAAAACTGTACGGCGATTTTTTTTAAAAAAAAAGGGGAAAGTTAAAATGATTTTCCAGAGTTGACTACAGAACAACTTAAAAATCCCCGACAGCGGCGCCAAAAACTTTGATGTGTTTCAAAAGCTTTAAATTTATAATGACTAAAAATACCAATTTTATTATAAGGAAACACACGGGTAAAAGTATAACCCACGTATGTAGTAAAATCTTTTTTAGATAAGACCGGTTCGTCCACAGGGATTTGAGTAGGGTTCAAGTAACCAGAAAGAAAAATAGACTAACAATTTTGAAAATAACTTTTGTTTTACCAGTGATAATAAAGACGACTACTCGGATAGTTGAAACAGTGATAATAAAGATGACTACTCGGATAGTTGAAAATAATTCATAAGTGTTCGAAATAATTAAGACCTCGAAGATGGAACTTTTAACTTACAAGAAGGATTTCTCGTCAGAAAATGTTTTCATAAATTAACTTAATTAACTTAAGACTTATACTTAGTAGACTAGACCAATCGTGTCACTCGAATGATTTAGATAACTTATTATATTAAAGCTTATTTTGTTTATCAATTTACGAAAGTGGATTTCTTGACACAAACGATAAAGAACATAGACAAATCTTTAAAACCATATAGATCATAGCGGGTCTTTCGACCTATACCGATATGATTATATAATCTAAGTTGATAAGCAAAACAGACAAGATAAGATATAATAGGGGTGCAACATAAGCTTGAGATTAAAAAGATCATGATCATACCAAACACTTATTCATTATCATAACATCACCGAGTAGTCATGAGAGATTTAGCCTCTCATGGCTAAAGAGTTCATAACATAACTTGATTCGATAACAAACTTCATTCTTTTACTAAACTAGTATGATGTTATTCGTCGTTCTTGGTGATTTGATCTTGATTATTCAAAGGATATGGTGTTTATGCTTGGAGAACGGTTGGAAAGTGTTTAGGACTTCATAAGGGGATAATTTGTGTGTATTAGTTGAAGAATGGATGAAGGGATGAATGAAAATGATTGAAATTCGTCCTTTATTTATAGGCAGGGTGAGGGGTGAAGTGCGGCGTATAAAGTATTTTGTGTGGCGTACTTGGTGATTAAATGCAAAGGGAATTAAATGTTTATTGAAGAAGTGCGGCGTACAAAAGTATTTATGCAGCGTACTTGGGGTATTAATGCAGTAGTATTTATGACTTCATTTATTCTTCAACGTCAGATGGGAAGTGCGGCGCATAAAAAACTTTGTGCGGCGTACTTGAGGAGTTAATGCTGAATTTGACTAAGTCTTTTAATTCCTTTGACTTGAGGATAAGTGCGGCGCACATTTGCACTTTTAGGCTTCATTCTTCATCTTTTCTTGTATGTTGTGTTCCTTGGCGTATAAGTACGTGTTCTTCGTTGTGTTTGACCTCGTGATTTCTTCAAGTGAACTTGCAAGCAATTCAAGATATTAAGTATCGAAAGTTCACGAGAAATGATAAGAAATGAATAAATAACGTCACCGAAAACATGTATAATTTGGGCGTTATCAAAGTGACTCTATATGGATCCCATAAATCAAAATGTATGATATCACCCAAACCTTTTGATTTATGTTCACATAAAGGAAAATGCTCTCTAGTTTGTTTAGAAAAATGACAGATTTCACAAGGTTCAACATGTTCAGGTTTACTTATTTTTTAAAATTAATTTTAAGACTTTTAAAACTTGATATGAAGGATGACCTAACCTATTGAACTAAACACTCTTAGAGACATGATAACACATAACAGAGAAATTACTTTTAATCTTAGGTAACTTACAATCAACATCAAACATATATAAACCACCAGACTTACTACTAGTCCCCAGAACAGCCTCTTTTTTCAAATCCTAAATAACACAGTCATACTCATTAAAGCCAACATGCAACTTACTATCCTTAATCATTTTGTTCACAGAATACAAACTAACAATGTACTCATGTATAACCAACACATCAAATAATACCACATTACTAGTAAGTCTAAGATTACCAACATGTCTAATTTTAGCAATAGTCCCATTTAGATGACCCACACTAATGTTTAAATCAGAAATATCAATGATATCAGTCATATTTATAGTAGAATTAGTAATGTGTTGGTTTTCCCCTGAGTCAATGATCCACCCAAAATGATAATTAACCTCATCAATTTTAATGTTTGCATTAAAAAACTAATAAAAATGATTATTAAAAAACACATTTGCATTGAAAACTAAACCCTATACCAGCCATGTTAGCTTGAACACCAGAATTACCCTTTTCACCTATTAAACTCATCAACTTTGCAATTTGATCATTAGTGAAGGATAAAGAACCACTCATTTTCTGAACCTCAACATTGTTGCTAGAACCACCCCTGTTATTATTATTTGAATTTCCCTTGGTGTTATTGTTATTAAAATTCCCATTAGAATTTTTCTTAAAACCATTTGGATATCCAATTATCTCAAAACACCTGTCAATGGTATGCCTTTTCATACCACAATTTTTGCAACTTAAAGAATTATACTGAGTTATGTTAGTCCCATTATTATTACGAGGCATTCAGAATCGTGCGATGCACGAATTGTGTTCTTGACAAAAAGAAGAATACTTAAACATGCTACAATTTGGTCTCAAGTTAAAAAAGTTAATGTAAAGCAAATTTTTAACCCTCGTATCTTCAAGTTCACTTGGCATTCATTATGTTTGGTTTCACACATGTCGTACGAAAAGAGAAAAATAAATCAAACACTATATTATTATTGCATGTACAATAGATGATATTTTTGTTTCAAATATGACATGTTAATTATTGCATGTACAATAGATTTTAAAAACAACACGTGAATATAAAATCTTGTATGATCTCATACAAATATCTTACAAAATGAAATTTATATTGGACTTGACATATGAGAGTTAATGCTAACCTACTACATCCATCATCTTTCTTTTACTATACAATTCTTTTCATTGGGTCAACAACCCACTCACTTGTCTTGACAAATTGCAACCCTCCAATTCTTTACTCATTTCTTTTCAAATCTTCTTTGTCACCAAGAAATAACTAAGAAACCACACATTTCAAAGACAAAAAACCACCATTGGTATTAGTAAAAAACACAAACCAACACACCAAAAATCTCATAAACACATAAAAAACAGTTTTACTAGGCATGGATCTTCATTTCTATGTAGATCATCATTCGTCAATCTTCAAAGCTCCATCTCCCGGGCAAATCTATGTCATCTTCACTGCTAAACATCTACAACACCACAAAAAGAAATCTATATCATCACATATTTACAATAAACTAACAAAGTGAAACACAAAAATAGATTAAACAAACAAAATCAATTATGCACAAAAAAAGAAAGTGGTGGTTAGGGCTTGGGAGAAAAAATGTGCAAGAATAAGAATGTGTGTATGACTTTGATTGTTTGAGATGTACACGGATGTTGAATTATGTGTTATTTATAGCTAGATAATATTTTATGGAAAAAAATAACTACATGTGAAGAGATTCTTTTAAATGCTTGATATTACTATAGAGTTGGTTAAAGAAATCAAATGGACTAATTACATACGGTATAAATTCTTCATTCACCCAAATATAAAATAATCATGAATGCTTGCATTTAAGACATTAATCTTTGAAACTCAACATTAAATACTTAGGACTCAATCTTATTCCATTTATTCACACGGGATTGTGCAACTTTCACAACCAGGGTTACAACACTTTAATACTGCACATTAAATAAGAGGACTGAATCCTTTAATATATAAGATTATTGCCAAAACTGTTATTATTTCTGTTTTAACCCATGTTATTATTGTCAACAATTCTAGCAACAAATGAACTAACATGGGGTTTTTTAACCCCAGATGCAGACCCAAGACCCTATGAGATTCCTCTCTTTACACAATCACAAAAGCATCTTTCACATCAGGTAATTCAGTCTTGGTCAACAAAGAACTCCTAATAGGTTGATAAACTTCATCCAAACCCATTAAAAACTGCATTAATTTCATTAACTGATTATGTTTGCCCAACTCAGCCTTAGCATCACAAGAACAAGGAGTAAGCTTAGTAAGAATATCAAACTCCCTCAACAAAGAATTAAGTTTATGATAATATTCAAAAACAGGCAAACCATTTTGTTTATAGTTATTAATTTTTTGCATAAGATTGAACAAAATAGACCTATCAAGTTTATCATATGTTTCTTTTAATTCTTTTCATACCTCAACATCATTTTCATAATAAACTTGACTAAGATACAAATCTTCAAAAATACTACTCAACAACCCATATAGAACAACAACATTACATCTTTCTCATTGATTAGTTAAAGGCACACTAGAAACATAAGCATACTTAACACAAGAACCATCTACAAAACCCATTTTATTTCTAGCCTGTAGAGCAATTTTCATAGCAGTAGCCCAAACCTTATAATCTTCAAAACCAATA
The DNA here is from genome assembly GCA_026074375.1 of Tanacetum coccineum. NCBI lineage: Eukaryota > Viridiplantae > Streptophyta > Magnoliopsida > Asterales > Asteraceae > Tanacetum > Tanacetum coccineum. The sequence goes on along the minus strand of BQNB010143423.1, from coordinate 9,975 downwards.
AGCTTAATATTAATAAAAAAACCACTATTATTATTAGTTTGCAAATGTAAAGGATTACCAGCATCTAAAGCTTTAATCAAAACTTCATTACTACTACTAGGACCCCCAGTCATAATGAATCAGATAATAAAACAATTAATAATAGATATTAATCAAACAAACATATAAGAACAAATAAGAAATAAAGCAAATAATAATTGAGAATAGTTCCCAGGCTTCCTTGCCACTTATAGTGGTAGGTCAAGGGTTGACCTAAAAAATTATGATAAAAGAAATAAGGGACGAGAGGTGTTACAGAGCTTGAGGAACCAAAAGAAGACTAAACCACTAAACTATTCTTGATTCACTTAGTCAAGAAACAACTGAGACCACAAACTAATCAACTTTTCTAGATTCACTTAGTCAAGAAATAATTGATACCCTCCAATAACCAAGAATCACTCCAGTAGCAAAAGCCCCAATAATTGATAATCTCAATCAGGGTTTTCAAGAACAAACCCTAATTTACTAGAAAACCAAAATTACCCAACCAAAAAACAATCTTTGACCAATTCCACTTAGATTTAGAATTAATAGACCTAGATCAATACGAAAACAAGAAAAGCCCCAAAAAAAATTCAAAACCCTAAATTCGAGCTCTAACCTGGCTCTGATACTATGTTAAAAATAATACCCAGATGTAAACTCAACTAACCACCCCTTAATTTTATTAAGAAAATCAGAAAAATAGTCTCCAAACGGATGCTATCCAGAACATACAAAGTAAATAGATAGTCCCCAAACGGATGCTATCTCAGAAATACAAAGAAACAATGCAAAACTCTAAACCAAATGATTACAAGTCGTAATCTAACAGTAGAACCACAAGAGAAAAGACATAGATAATTTTTAGAGAGAGAAAGAGATTGATCAAATGTTAAAAAACCCTAGCTACAAGAGGAGCTTTTATAGCACTTGAGGGAATTAAACACTTGGCAACAATGATCCCTCAAGAAACAATAAGAAGACACTAACACACAAAAGTTACGGTTAGTGTAAAAATAATACCTAACAACCCTTAAAGAATCATAAGCTTGATAAAAAAAGATATAACTTTTAACATGGTTCACAGACATCCTCGAAAACTTCCTTTGCCCGACCTGATATTGCTACGAGTAAGTATATTAGCAACCACATATGGGTCGTTCTGTTAAGTAATCATGGACTTCGTAAGGCTAAGTATAATGGTGACTACAACATGACCGTGGTCCGCATCAATTTTTCTTTCTATACAAGAACTTCATTACCAACTTAGTTTAATCAGGACATCAATGACACCATAAAAAACATACCCCACTTAAACACAAACGTATCTAAAAAACAATCAAATAACACACACTCGCACATAACAAAGAGGGAAGAATTCGGTCTTAAATACGACTACACTGTGTTGTTTTGGGTTTAGGACGCGTCGAGTGGGGATTGGTGGGCGGGACGCGTCGCCCATGAGATTCGACCATCTCCACGATCAAGCCATTACGGCTGGTCAAGAAATGTTAAATCCGTGCCAATCAAGGTGAATATCATAGCTTGGAAAGTCAAATCTAACGCGCTCCCAACGCGTTTTAATATCTCTCGTCGTGGAATGGATATTGATTCGATTGTTTGTCCCATTTGTAATGCCGGTGTGGAATCGACAAACCATATTTTCTTTCAATGCGTTGTAGTGAGACAGATTATGCGTAAGATATCTTCTTGGTGGAATATCGACTATTCGGATGTGAATTCTTACGAGGAATGACCAGTTTGGTTTGTTTCTATTCGGATTCAATCCAAACTCAAAGGCGTTTCTTGAGGGTGTATATTATGGTTTGTGGTGGTATATGCGGAACTTTCGCAACAAGCTTCTGTTTGATAAGAAGATCCCTGAAAAGGCGCTGATATTTGATAATTTAGTTTCTAGTTCTTTTTATTGGTGTAAATTCAGATGTAAAGCGTCGTTCAAGTGAGACGATTGGCTTAAGAACCCTTATATTGTTCTTGTTTGATCTAGCTCCTTGCTAGTGTTTTAATAAATCGCCGTTCAAAAAAAAAGAAATGTTAGATAAAATTGACATCTTGTTTTTTTTATAACAAATTTGATATCTTGTTGAATCGATAGTTTAATCAGCTTTAACTTATAAATCATAATTTGAAACATCATGATCATCGGGTTTCAACGTCATGACTTGTGGTGCATTTATATTCTTTCATTTAATTTGTCAATTGTTTGGCGTTTTAGATAAAGATTTAATCTACTATATTTAGACGTCACTTTTGCACATCCACATCCAAAGATTTTATAAAAGAAACTCATATGACCTAATAAAATCACTAAGGGTATGTTTGGCGCAATGAGTTGGGTTGGGGCTGAAGTTAGAGTTGGAGCTGATGTTATAAGCCGAATGTTGAAACCTATATTTTTTATAAGGGTGAAGTTTAAAAATACGCAACAAACTTTTTCAAAAAGAACAAAATACGTAATCTACCAAATATAGTACTAGAATTACCAAATAACTTTCAAATTTTGAACGATATACGTAATATGAACGGCTATTGACCAAAATTTGACCTGTTTGACCGGTTCCATTTTCAAATATTACAGAAATGGTCCCTGTGATTCGCGTTGGACTTTCACTTTGTCCTTTAAATTTTTTTGACATAATTTTTTTTTCACTTATTTTTTTTTAAATTTGTTTTCACTCAATTTTTAAAATACCTTTTTTTTCATTTATTCATACACTATTTTTTTAACACTTATTATACTTTTTTTTCCACTTATTCATACACTAATTTTTTTTATACTTATTACACTTTTTTAATTTTTTTTTTTAAATATTGTATTAAACTTTTTCACAACTAGCACCCTCATGTGGCTTAAATTCTGAATGTTGAGTACTTTTTTACACTTGTTACACTTTTTTATTAGGAAAAATTTTAAATGTTGCGTTAAACTTTTTCACAACTAACACCCTCATGTGACTTAAATTTTGACTATTAAACACCCCTCACGTGACTTATATTTTTTTAGAAGAATTTTTTTAAACGTTGCGTTGGAATTTTTTTCACATGAGGGTGTTTAACAGTTAAAATTTAGAAAAAATTCCTTTTAAAAAATATAAGTCACATTTAACAGTCAAAATTTACGTCACATGAGAGTGCTAGTTGTGAAAACGTTTAACACTATTTAAAATTTTTTATAAAAAAAGTGTAATAAGTATAAAAAAATTTAGTGTATGAATAAGTAGAAAAAAGTATAATAAGTATAAAAAAATAGTGTATGAATAAATGAAAAAAAAAGTATTTTAAAAACTAAGTGAAATTTTATTTAAAAAAAATTAAGTGAAAAAAAAATTTAATTGAAAAAAAAAAGTTAAGAGACTAACAGTGAAAGTCCAACGCGAACTACAAAAACCATTTCTGTAATATTTGAAAATGGAACCGGTCAAACAGGTCAAATTTTGGTCAATAGCCGGTTATATTACGTATATCGTTCAAAATTTGAAAGTTATTTGGCAATTCTAGTACTATATTTAGTAGGTTACGTATTTCGTTCTTTTTGGAAAAGTTTGTTGCGTATTTTTAAACTTTACCCTTTTTATAAAGTTGTTTGACGAATTAGTTAGAGCTGAAATTTATTAATGTAAAATCGCATATATATTCATCAAATCAAATATATATATATATATATATATATATATAAATATATATATTCAGTTTTTGCGTGATAATCATCATATTTTAAAATGTGTTGAAGTAATTTGATTAATCATAAACCATCATAAGTCTGTTTCTATGAGCTTGAGTTTATTGAGGCTTATGGCGTATAAACACTTTTATAAGTTTGTGTGACAAACAACACTTATTTTATAAACCGGATTATTTCAAAAACTCAAAACCCTATAAGCCAAAAAAAAAACCGATGCCAAACGTAACCTAAATTTTATGTGAACTCGTTGTAGGATCCATATGAACACGAGAGTGGTATGAGACGTAGTAGATATTTGACTTCGTGTACCGATGCCTATTTTGTCTTGTTACATGAATACATAAAATGATAAAAAAACAAAAAAACTTTGGTAAAAAAGAAATATAAAAACTATTTAAATATCGATCATCATATCTGCGACCAAAATTACATGTATGTATTTGTCATTTCTTACACGTTAATATCGATATACAAATGGTTTTTTTATATCTTTTTAATTTAAAATATGCAGAAACATTTCTTTGGCGTTCACTAATACGAAATAAAGATAGTTAGGTAAATAAACAAATACATGTGATGATATTTTTTTCAATGAAAAAATGGGATCCAAAGACAAAACAATAAAGTAGGGGTGAGCAAAACCGACCGACAACCGAAAACCAACACAAACCGACCGAAACCGACACCGACCGACACAAACCGACCTTACTCGGGTCGGGACTCGGGATGGGTTTTCCACGTCACAACTAGCACCCTCATGTGGCTTAAATTCTGAATGTTGAGTACTTTTTTACACTTGTTACACTTTTTTATTAGGAAAAATTTTAAATGTTGCGTTAAACTTTTTTACAATAACACTCTCTTGGACTTAAATTTTAACTATTAAACACCCTCATGTGACTTATATTTTTTTTAAACGTTGCGTTGGACTTTTTTTCACATGAGGGTGTTTAACAGTTAAAATTTAGAAAAAAATTCTTTTAAAAAATATAAGTCACATTTAACAGTCAAAATTTACGTCACATGAGGGTGCTAGTTGTGAAAAAGTTTAACACAATATTTAAAAAAAATTATAAAAATTAGTGTATGAATAAGTAGAAAAAAGTATAATAAGTGTAAAAAATAGTGTATGAATAATTGAAAAAAAGAGTATTTTAAAAATTAAGTAAAAAAAAATTAATTGAAAAAAAAGTTAAGGGACTAACAGTGAAAGTCCAACGCAAACCACAGGGACCATTTCTGGAATTTTTGAAAATGGAACCAGTCAAACAGTTCAAATGTTGGTCAATAGCCGGTCATATTACGTATATCGTTCAAAATTTGAAAGTTATTTGGCAATTCTAGTACTATATTTAGTAGGTTACGTATTTCGTTATTTTTGAAAAAGTTTGTTGCGTATTTTTAGACTTCACTCTTTTTATAAAGCTGTTTGACGAATTAGTTAGAGCTGAAATTTATTAATGTAAAATCGCATATATATTCATCAAATCAAATATATATATATATATATATATATATATAAATATATATATTCAGTTTTTGCGTGATAATCATCATATTTTAAAATGTGTTGAAGTAATTTGACTAATCAGTAAACCTATTATATTGTTGATTCTGTTGAGCTTCGAGTTATTGAGGCTTATGGCGTATAAACACTTTTATAAGTTTGTGTGACAAACAACACTTATTTTATAAACCGGATTATTTCAAAAACTCAAAACCCTATAAGCCAAAAAAAAAACCGATGCCAAACATAACCTAAATTTTATGTGAACTCGTTGTAGGATCCATATGAACACGAGAGTGGTATGAGACGTAGTAGATATTTGACTTCGTGTACTGATGCCTATTTTGTGTTGTTACATGAATACATAAAATGATAAAAAAACAAAAAAACTTTGGTAAAAAAGAAATATAAAAACTATTTAAATATCGATCATCATATCTGCGACCAAAATTACATGTATGTATTTGTCATTTCTTACACGTTAATTAACCTCAAAATATGCAGAAAAAATTATTTGGAGTTCACTAATATCGATATACAAATGGTTTTTTTTATATCTTTTTAATTTAAAATATGCAGAAACATTTCTTTGGCGTTCACTAATACGAAATAAAGATAGTTAGGTAAATAAACAAATACATGTGATGATATTTTTTTCAATGAAAAAATGGGATCCAAAAGACAAAACAATAAAGGTCCATTAAATGGCACGTGTTACATTGACTTTAAAAGCAAGTTAAACAATACGAGAATAGTGGGAATTTGGATCGGAATGGTTCCATAATTGCTTTATAAAATCACCAATTTATATAAAGTAACTAAAACCATCAGTTTTACTGATAAGATAAACAGTCGAATTCATAGGGTATTTGCAATTTTCCATTGAAACTATGTTGCTTATTTCTGTCTAAGAAATAGTTAAGTCTTTCTTATCAAATCAACCTAGTTTGTTGCGCACTTTTTTTCCATTTTGGAGTTTTGCTTAAGGCTATTTGTTGGTTTGATGCTTGTGTTATATAATCAGCTCATGGCTTGTATATCGTATGCTCATCAGCTCGTTTGAGTATCCGGATTAGCTTGTATAGAACAAGTTGATCAAATCAAGTGTTTGGTTTAACTTAGGTTGGTTAATGACTAAAATATACATGGGTTAAAAAAACTATAGATGTTAGATCAAGTATAATGGTAATGATAAATTGTAAATTGTAATGAATCATGGGGTATAAGCACAAGTAGGTGTGGAGTCAGAGTTTTTAGTTAAGGAAAGCCGGCCGTGATTAACACAAAATGTTATAGTGATAAGGGGGCCGAAGGAAAAAAAACTAGTAGAAAAGCAGCGTGCAATATAAGTAACTCATGAGATAAGTAGGTTGATTATGAGTGACTTAGCACTCACTAGTCACCTTACTAGCCCTGTCCCTGAGCACAAGTGCACAACTCTTTTAAAAAAGCCTCATTTTTAGTGCTTATCAAAACTCCTTTATACAAGCTTATAAAGTTATAAGCGCCTTCATATAAACTTAGCTAACACTTAATTTAAGCTTATTTGACATATATAAGCTAATAAGCCCATAAGAGTGCATATTAGTTGCATTTCGAACAAGCTTTCAGTTGTGTCTACTAGATGTATGATACTCGTTTTCAATAATCTTGTGATTTTAATGCTTATCAAAATAACATAAACAGGCATATAAATACAGTATAAGTTATCAACTTTCATGTGGTTTTACATTTATATCTACAAATTAAGTTTTTTACAGATATATTTTATGTTTGCCTAACATGGATTTTTGTGACCATAAAATATCAAAATGTTAATACAATATTACTTACTTGTAACACCCCGCCTACTAAAACCATAATATTGTCCGCTTTGGCCGCAGGTTCACGGTTTTGCTTTGTGGCCCTCATGTGAAGACTTCCCGGCAGGTCACTCAAGCCAGTACTACTTTCACATGAACACGCTTAACTACCAGTTCCTAGGAACCCCACTCGCAGTAGACCACATAACTAATCATTACAAACGTAAATCACAATAGTTACAACATGGAGGGATATGAAGATATGATGACCATTGTCTCCAAGATAAGTGACACATATTAGGAGAAAACACGAGTCTTGGATCAAACTTTGGAAGAACGAAAAAGCTTCTATGTGGTGTATTACACAATTGTGCCGTTTGAGACGGTGGGGAAAATATTATATGGCTATATCGATGCTTGTGTTGCAACGAATGTATCTAAACATCATAAAGCTTCACTAAGATATACTACATGTTAAAAACCAATCATTCTATAGTATTCTATGTTGTGTGTGAAGCTCCACAACTAAACGGTTGTAGGTTTAAATTCTGCTTAGAACATGTAAGATAATTTGTGATTTAACTATTATGAGATAGTTAAAATTGCCGTTCTAAAAAAAGTGAGCCATCATTAATAAATACACTAAATTAAGTTTTTCCATCCATATAAACTTTTTAAGTTGGGTATAACAAGGAGACATTAATACCGCATTTATCTCCGTCACGGCATCACCTCAGTGGCACATCACTTCTTTTTTATAACTAACTTCATCACCAATTTAGTGTAAAAAGACAACCAACTTCACCGCTCAAATATATCCCACATAAATAAAATAACAACTCACTCCAATTTAACCTGGGCCCACAAAACAGTCTTTCACGACTCCATCATCTCCAAAACCGAGTCCTCATTTTATACAGTAGAAGACACGTCATTCGATCGAGCCGTAATGAGAAGGACGCGTCCTCCAAAGAGGAAGACTAAGTCTTCACCTCCTTATTACGCCCGCATGTGTGTAGTGGTAACCCTCATAAGGCCCCAACTCAATGCCAAATCAGATTTCTCTCTTTAGGACAACTTCATAACCAACATAGTGTAAAAAAGAGATCGAAAACACCATCAAAATTACCCTACAAAATTTATTTAATAAAACTACCAAACACACACAAGCCTACAGCACAATTCGATCGAAAAACGAGTCGACTTGTAATTTTTGTCCTTGAGAGATGCGTCGCTTATGAAAGAGTGTAGGAGTGCGACGCGTCGGGAAGAAGACCAGCCGATATATCGTCCTCCTGTTACACACAGTCTCGTAAATCATGTTTAGATCAAGTTGTGTCTTGTTTTTAGTAACAACAATAATGCAGTTTATAGCTAGCATCTAGGCACATAAAATTCAACACATTGAAATCTTTTTCATACTAGTGTCCAAGATTTAGACCAACCTCCCAGGCTCATCATCATAATACTCTTTTCGTTTTTAAATAAGTGTCCACTATTGACTTTTTGAATCTTTTTTCATCAACTTTGACCTCAAATTATTTTGTTTATGTTAATACTTAATAAAAAATATATCAATGAAAATACATTTAAAACCCCGATCTATTCATATATTTTGCATCAAGTATTATATAACACAAAAAGAAATAATTAAGGTCAAAGTTGCAAAAGAATGACTTCAAAAGTTAATAATGAACACTTATTTAAGGACGGATAGAGTAATATTCTTGGGAATGAAGCTCATTAAATTGAGTAAAGAAACAACAAGCCTTCCAATTCCATAAATCATTGACTAAATAATTCTAGTAACATACTCAGACAGTGGGACCCTTCAACTCTTTTGTTTTCTTTCATTTTTTTACCGTTTGGCATTTCATTTTTGTTGTTTTATAAAAATTAATATGGAACAAATAATGTGATCAGATTGCTTTTGCAGGCTTTCTTTGTTTTTATAAAATAATCTTTATATAGTTTCCTCATGCATTTCTTATGAAATCTTGACCAAAAAGTGAACCTTTTTGGGTTCTGATTTTGCTAAAAAGTTGAAAAGTTTTCACTTTTTTGTATTTTATTTATTAAAAAAGTGGACTTTTTTTTAGGTGTTTGTTAGTTTCAACAAATATTGAGTTTTGGGAATTGGGTTTCTTGATTTTAGTGTTTCTTGATATTTTTGGAAAATTATGAAAAAATGGATAATTTTTTGTGGGTGTTTGATGATTTGAAGAAATAGTGAATTTGGAAAACTGGGTTGTTTTTATTTTGGTAAATCTTGCAGTTTTTGGGCACACATTTTTCTGCTCATTTTGGGAAATTTTTGCTGTTTTTAGGCACACATAGTGAAAAGTGAAGTGTGTGTTTTTTCCCATCTTGTTTTGGTAAAAAAGTTTGTGTTTTGGTTTATTGGAAAATGATGAAGAGGCAAAAGAGTGGTTCAGTTAAAGATCATAGTGGAGATCATAGAGTTGTGCTTATTGCTGTGCAAGCATCAAGAGATATTTCGAAAAATGCTTTGATTTGGGCTTTGACACATGTTGTTCAGCCTGGTGATTGTGCTAAGCTGTTGGTCATCATTCCTGCTCATACTCCAAGTAATCCATTTTAATCCTTTTATGTTTTTGTTTTAAGTTAAGGTTCATGGATACTCAGGGGTGTTTGTTTCGGCTTTATATAGCGGGCTTATGACGTATGTGTTTTTCGCCTTAAGTTTCATAAGCTCATTTTTTGTGGCTTATTTTGAAATTTTCCGGCTTATATATAAGCTTATTATTACTTATTTAAGCCGAAAAGTTTCAAAATAAGCTTCAAAAAATGAGCTTATGAAACTTAAGCTGAAAACCTCATAAGCCATAAGCTCACTATATAAGCTGAAAGAAACACCACTTCATTAATATTGCAAAACTGCAAGTTTGACTTTTAATTTTGACCTTTTGTGATCAGTC
>BQNB010143422.1:0-16994 GCA_026074375.1 Tanacetum coccineum | reverse complement strand
ATCTCATGTACATCAATGTCGGCTCGACTCACCCGTTAAACGTCTATCATGTATATCACATCGACTCATCCATTTAGCATCTAATAAATATCATGTTGACTAACATGTTTAGCATCTCATGTACATCAATACCACCTTGACGCACCCATTAAACGTGTCTTGTTAAGCAAAATCTCACCTACTCGCCCCTATAACAAACAACTCCATTTAAATTAACAGAGAAAGTCATATATCACTTCGACTCGTGCGTTTAACGTCTAATGTATATCAATATATCACTTCCACTAACTGGTTTAACGTCACGTGTATATCAATTCCACATCGACTCACCCGTTAAACGTCTCTCATGTGCATCGATATCACATCGACTCTCCCGTTTAACATCTAGGTATATCAATTTCATATCGACTCATCCATTTAACGTCTCATGTATATCAATACCGCCTTGAATAACCCGTTTAACGTCTCTGGTTTAGCAAATTCTCATCAACTCACCCATTTAACGAACGACTATGTTTAACAAAAATTAAGGTAAAACCTCATAAATGTACAATGGAAGTCATATATCACTTCTACTAACCCGTTTAACGTGTCATGTATGTCAACACCACCTCGACTCACTCGTTAGACGTCATTCGTATATATCGCGCGTACTCATTCGTTTAACGTCTCATGTATATAATAATCAATATCGCATCGTCTAACCGCTTTAACATCACATGTATATTGTAACACCCCCAAAAATCACAACGCGGCGGAATACCACTTGGGGTGCTACTTCATAATACACAGCGCTAGATACAAGAGAACGACCTCTAAATGTGTCGTTTGTAAAACAATCTCGTTGATTTTCTGAAATCAAAATAATAGTTGTCCCATAATTGCATCACCATGAAAAACTTGAATGTAAAGACTCCAATGCAAATCAAATAATCCAAGCATCTAATTCACCTGAGAAAAACATGCTTAAAACGGTCAACATAAAGTTGGTGAGTTCATAGGTTAGTTTAAATATGAATGTAAGTTTCAAATGAATGTAAGTTTCAAATGGATGTATTTGTCCACTGTATCATCACAGTACCATGTAAAAATCCCAAAGATTTATAAAGAATGCATGACACATTTTATGTCACCAAAAGTACCAATCTTATCCCAAAGATTTATAAAGAATGCATGACCAAATTAATGTCACCAAAATATTTCAAGTATGTATTGCCACTTTATTCAAGGCACAGTAATTCCGTGTGAGTATAAGAACAATGATTACAATTTACTCTAAGTTCATGAACTGCGACGTTGACTTGTATGTATGCCACTATTATCAGGCACCGTAAGATTGTACCCATCGTAGGTGTTCCCTCCAAGAACACCCGGGCAGTAATAAAAGAATATGTTCCCATCGTGGGTGTTCCCTCCAAGAACACCCGGGCATTAATGCAAATAATATGTTCCCATCATGGGTGTTCCCTCCAAGAACACCCGGGCAGTAATGATTGTTGGCCCCGCAGGCGCCAATCCAATCGTATTCCGACATGTTATAACGTTCGTTTGCCGAGTGATAGCTAATCACCCGAACGGGGATTGTCAATCCCGAATAGATCTATTTCATAACATTCGCGCTCACCCTCCAAGTGATTTACAGTTCATGCAACCTAAGCTAATCCATAATCATAAAAGTATAGTATGTGTTTACGTTCAAAAATTAAACCAAGTATTGTATCTTCCCCCCCCTATTTTTTAGCGAGATATTATATATGAGTATTTAAACTAAACAGGTAATCTATACCATGTAATGCATTTGTAAACAAGCATCGTTCTTCACAATAAAAATATATGTAAAAATTGTAAGACATGGGCTATAAATCACCTTGATCAAAGGGACACGATTAAATTAATCCAAATAAATCACAACGAATCTGCAAACCGATCTCGGCCTACGACCCTTTACTTATGTCGTTCTATTTATAATAAGGTATTAATACGATCAACCGATGAGTACATGGTAACGACGAAATTCATACTTATTTTTGATATGCTATACTACATATATACATTGATGAGGAAATCACTTGAGCGTCTTTAAAAACGTTAACCCTTAGTATATCGTAGTATTATATATTTTCGTCCAATATAACTTAGCTCTAATATTTTTGGAAAGTTACTATTTTAGACCGTCGTTTTTAGAACCGAATGATGATCTTAAAATTATTATTGAATATTATATTAACCGACTTTAGTTTTGACCGTATATCTTAATTTTTAAACTGAAAATCCTCGCGAAAGTAAAATGTCATTACGAACAACTTTAGTGTTTCACGGAGGTGAAACGGATCGAAAGTGTCAAATGTTTTAATTAATAGATCTGTCAGATTTAATATATTGAAAATAATTTATTACTATTATAAGTGTATATTCCTGATTTTAACTCCAGTTTCTTGTTATTGGGAGTTAAAAGTCAGTTTTAGTTCTAAACGTCATATAAAAATAGAAACTCATTATATTTGTAAACCAAAAAGCGATCTTTACAAAATCTCGAATCATGAATCTTGTTCCGTTTTCTGCTCTTATTCATTCGTTACTAAACGCGCAAAGTCGTTTTTAGTTCAAAACTCGCTTCTAACATATCTAGTATCGCTTATAACATTATTTCAATCCCGTTTTTTATATAATATCACATTTTACTTAGAGTCGCAATTTAAACAAAATTTCATCACATATACATTTTATCGATAATATAAACGAAATAATCGAATACTTTTAAATTAAACGCACCCTTTTTCGGTGTCAACACAATCAAACGCACCCGTTTCGGTGTCACAATATCAAACGCACCCATTTTCGTTGCAAACCAAACCCGACCAAACAACCCGACGCCCCGGCTGTCCCCAGCTGTCCCACAGCCTAACCCGACACCCCGTCATCGGTTGTTAACCCACAACCCGACCGCACCCTTTGCGGCTGACCCGAAACCCAAACCAACCTAAACCCGACGCACCCCGTGTGGTGATAAACCACGAAACCAAACGTACCCCGGCTGTTTGACAGCCAACCCAAACATCCCCCGGCTGTTAATGACAACCGAACCAACAAACACCCCCCCCCCCCCGGCTGTGTTCGCAGCCAACCAAACCCACCCCTCGTGTTGATATAAAAACCAAACGCATCCTTGCGTGTGAAACCCGAGAACCAAACGCCCCTTGGTGGTGGCTAGTTAGCAAACGGCACCCTACGAGGGTGGCTGCCACCACCAAGAACGAAACCAACGCACCCTATGGCTCGTGTCTTCGACCGAACGCACCCTTGGTGCTTAAAATAAACCAAACGGACCTATAAGCGGTGGCTGTCACCGAAACAAACACCCCTATTTGCCATAAAATGAGCCGAACGCACCCTTGGAGGTGATTTATATCAAAACCAAACCCACCCTTATGGTGGCTGTCGTCGGCTAAATGGAGGGGGGAAACCGCGAGTGAAGGAGAGTGGTATGGGGGATCGAGTAGATCGGGTGGAGATGAGTATTTTTGGGTTTGGCCGGAAAAGTCACCGGAAAACTTTTCCGGCGGCGGCAAGCGGCGGCCGGCGGTGGTGGTGGTGGCCGGCGGCGGCGCCGGTGGTGGGGAGAGGGAGAGTGTTTATTTATGTGTGTGTGTTGTTAGAGATGAAATGAAAAAAATATATATAATTTTTATATATATATAAAACTTTAAAATGAAAGTGTAATATGTATAATAATTGAGGGTTAAAATTGAAATATTGCCACAGGGACCGTATGTGTAATTATTGAGAAACTTTTATAATATATTGGTTCGGGACTCATTTGAATGACTTAACGGACGATTCAACACACGAAACTTACGCCATTGTTTTCCAAATCATTTTTCTGATAAAAATGAGTATTTATTTGATAGTGTTTCATAAATATTTTCATAACATTTATAAAAATGTTCGTTATTTATTTAGTGAACCGGTTACGTCTCGTCCGAAATAAAAACAAAAGTAAATTTCTAACCCATATATTCGCGTTATCAACAAACGTTTTCGAATAAAATGATGACTAATTTATTAAATATTTTTATTTAATAAAAATGATAATTAAATGTAATTTAATTATTTTCCCGTTTCTAAATCTTGCGATGGCATTTCAGTCACTTTCTGACTGTTTCCAGGTCTCGGGTAAAACTGAAAAGTTGTATGGAATATCATTTCACATCAAATTGCTTTAGAGTCCGAGTCGTGAATACGTGATTTAGATGATCGTTCTTATAAGTCAAGCCAGACCCGAAAAGTCAAAGGATATAATCGTCATTCAAAATTTCGAAAATTCTCGGATGTTACATATATCAACACCACCTCGACTCACCTGTTAAACGTCACTCATGTAGATCGCATCGAATCATTCATTTAACGTCTCATGTATATCAATATCACATCGTCTAACCGCTTTAATATCTCATGTACATCAATACCGCCTCGACTTACCCGTTAAACATCTATCATGTATATCACATCGACTCATCCGTTTAACATCTCATGTATATCACGTCGACTAACACGTTTAGCATCTCATGTACATCAATACCACCTCGACTCACCTGTTAACATAAATTCACGTAAAACATCGCAAATGTACAGAGAAAGTCATATATCATATAATATATCAATATATCACTTTGACTCACCGGTTTAAGTCACGTGTATATCAATACCACATCGACTAACCCGTTAAACGACTCTTATGTGCGTCGAAAATACAAAACTTGCGCCATTGCGTTCGGAATCATTTTTCCGATAAAAATGAGTATTCATTTGATAGTCTTTCGAAAATATTTTTTTATAACATTTATATAAAAAAATTTGTTTATTTATTCGGTCAACCCGTTTATGTCTTGTCCAAAAGTAAAATAAAAATAATTCTAACCCGTAATTCGCGTTATCAACAACGTTTCGAATAACATATTGACTAATTTATTAAATATTTTATTTACATACAAAATGTTAATTAAATATAATTTAATTATTTTCTCGTTTCTAAATCTTGCGAGGGCATTTTAGTCACTTTCTGACTGTTTTTACGGCTCGGTCAAAACTGAAAAGTTGCCAGGAATGTCATTTTACATCAAATTGCTTTAGAGTCCGAGTTGTGAAAACATGATTTAGTGGTTCGTTTTTGATACGTCAACTATTAATTAATATATATCTTTTTCGTTTTCAAGCCAAATAAGTTAAAAATAACTTCCACTTGGGACATATAATAATAAATATGATTTATTATTTGAAATATGTTTTCAGAAAATTTTACCGGTCACACGGTAATTGGTTTTTTACGAGACAATAACAAGGACCAAAAGTCCAAAAATTCATCATACCCAAAAAGTCAAAGTGTAGAATGTTCATTACGAAAATTTTGAAAATTCTCGGATGTTACAGCTTTTCTTTATTTACCAGTCTTGTATCTAGGTTCGGAGTCACTTTCCTTACGTGACTCATCCGTCACTCACACTACTACCTTCATCGTTATTGGTTTTGTATTCGTGTCCTAATTCTAGGCATCCCTTATAAAAACCAAATATCTTTTTCATCACGTAGTCCACCCCTCTTCTCTTATCCTCCTCATTCCTAAAGTAGACTGATTGCTTGTACTCTTTCTCCATATTAGACAATGATCGAAATTGCTCTATCTTATGGGGCATTTTGTAAGCAACTTCATCAACTTCATTTGTGAATTTTACTATCCCTAATGATGAATCATAAGTCATATTAGCTACTTCAACAAATGGCTTTCCTAACACTACTTGTGACAAGCAAGGGTCTATAACCAAACTAATATCCTCCACAATCAAGAAATCTGCAATGTAAGTGAAAATTCATAAAAAGATATGCATCCCTCTAATTCTTCCCGTAAAATTACTCATTCTTCTAAGGTCCTCAGAATCTATCCTAGGTTCAAGTTGCCTTTTCATGATCCAATTGTAATGCATACGAGTCATGATGTTTACGGGGGATTTAAGATCTATGTAAGCCTTCCACACATGTACGTGTCCTATGTTGCATGAAATATTGAGGTTTAAAGGATTTCCTCCTACGATGATTGGGCATCCACCTAGAGAATGGGACTAGGGTCACGCAATAAGTACTTATGGTATGCTAATTCATCTCTAGATGGAAATTTATCAAAGTACTTGACACCTAGTTCCTCTACTTCTACTACTTCTTTTTCCTCCTCTATTTCTTATTCACTAAAATCTCCAACCTTATACTCCTTGAAAAATTCAACAAATCCTACATCTCCTTATAAGCAAGAAGAGTCTCTTCAAGAGGCGGTGTAGTTAAGTTCAAAGATTCGAGGAGTGTATTGATCTCTCGAATCTTCCTATTCCTGAATTAGTTGGGTGATTCGGGTGGTAATGATGGATTCACGTTCTCTAAAGTGAAGAATGGAATAATGAAATGGAAATTACAAAACAAAGAAAATATAGACTAAAAGAAAGCTAGCCTAAAAAGAAAAATAAATTCTCACTTGATAGGAATCTAGTGAGTAAACCTAAGCTAAATAGAATCCGAAACCTATACTATTCCCCGGTAGAGGCGCCAAAAACTTAATGCGGCGGGTTTGCCCACAAATGTTTTACAACCCTCCTAGACATAGTACATAACCGTTGTAGTGTAGTATAGGCAAGACTCGGGGGGTTATTATCGTTCTCTAAGGGAATAGTTTGGGTAGGCTGAATTGTACGTCACTAGGGTCTAAAGATTGAAGTAAGAATATTTTTGTATTTTTATGTTTTTTAGAAAGCAAGTAAAAATCTCGGGTTTTAAAGAGGGGTTGATTAAACTAGTAACTACTCCTAAATCTATTCTAATTATGCAAAAAAGTAAATATGTAGAAACTCGTATGGTTAAACAAACATGTTTACCTAATCATGCATCACTCCCTAGTTGCTCTCTAATTCTATTGACCGTCACCCTCGTTAGTGTAATGTGTAAGTATTCCCCTAATTCTGTAGCAGGTTGGTCAAGTCCTCATTCTATGTGACAACCTAGTCGGGTGTTACCTGTCAGACACACTCCTTCCCAATAATTAATCACGCGCAATAAATACTTAATTTGGAATCCACTCAAAGGTGATCTAGATATGAAGATCTAATCACATGTATCCTCTAACCTAACCACATTTCCCTAGATGTCCTTCGCATGATAATGAAGTCAAATAACTAGTTTTTCTAGAGCCTAACGTGCACACCGCTAACAAAAAGCAATATAATAGAGATTACAAACTAGGTTTCATGCAATCATAAGAAAACACTAATTAAATTTAGCCAAGCATGTTAATTGAAAGCGAAGAACAATTAATTAAACAACACATAGACATATTGAATGATTAAAGAGGATAGAAACTTCACCTCAATTGAACATAGAGTAACAATGAGTACAAAAGGGTTAGAAAACCCTAAAATTCGACTATTACAACTACTACAAAGGTTCTCCCAAGTTTCAACACAAAAATATGAAAAAATAAGGTTTTATATATAGAAGTTGGGTTCTGACGGCGTCACTAGGGCTTTGTAACGCCGTCAGCCGTCGAATCTTCCAAGGGTTTCTTTAAGTCGGCAATTGTGACGTCGTCGCAATACGTGGTGACGCCGTCGTTTGATGATCCTGACGGCGTCAAAGGGAATTTGTGACACCATCTCCACAACCTGAGAAGTCACATTTTTTGTCTAAAAATCAACTTTCTGGGCACTTCTGATGAAGGCGTCGGGATGGAAGTCGCCAGCTGAAAAGTTGCGTTTTTGTCCAGTTTCTTTCTGAACCGAGCCCAGGTCACGTGCTTTTCCTCTAAGTGCTTCCCAAATGCCAGAACATAAAAAAGAAACAGTTAAGTATAATATTTGGGCATATTTGCATGACTTTGGGAGTTAAATGACCTCGAAAAAGTGTATAAAATTACACCTCATCATACTCTTATTACAAATTAATTATTATTGTAATTCGATTATCTAGTTTAATTCTTGTTCTTTTTGGATATCTTATTTGTTTTTCATGCTTTGGTAATATCAAGTTTGGTTTAGTACTTAATAGGCTCGTTAGTACGTGATAAACGAAGATTAGACTATCAGGTTGATCACGAAGTGTTGCCATCCTTTTTGGTTGCATAGGGTTGACCATATCACCACCTAAAGTTGGACTAGATACTTAAAAAGTGCGAGGGACAAATGACTATGATACCAGGTTACTATGACCAATGGGACCGAGACTTAACGATTATAGGTAAGGTTACGATGACGATTCGGGCCTAGCGCTACCAACTAGAACGAGGGTTAGACATTGCATTAGGGAATTGAATTATTGCGTCAAATAAGATGTAACTAGGTTAACACGCCTTCTACACCTGATTGTATTTCAACCATTTTCGTTTCAAATTTCCATTTCCTAGTTAAGTATTAAATGATAGCAATCATGTGGATCTAAAACAAAAAGTGACAATTTTACTCACTTCCTAGATTGGAGTTAGTTACCCTCGAGTTAGAAGCCCAACACATAGCTCTTGGGGATAACCTCAAACTTACCTTAGGTACTCTAAGTGCACACTACACGAGACCGGGTACACTAATCGTTAGTGTTTGCAGCTCTTAGGTAGTTTGCAGTTTATAAATTTAAAAAGTGATCTAAATACTCATCAGAGCTTGATGAGCTACTTGAATTTTCAGCCATGATCGATTCTCACCTTGAGAACATAGCTCACAACCAACCAATAATAACACCACC
The DNA here is from genome assembly GCA_026074375.1 of Tanacetum coccineum. Taxonomy (NCBI): domain Eukaryota; kingdom Viridiplantae; phylum Streptophyta; class Magnoliopsida; order Asterales; family Asteraceae; genus Tanacetum; species Tanacetum coccineum. The sequence goes on along the minus strand of BQNB010143422.1, from coordinate 8,228 downwards.
TGCTTCATTTGAGCAATTGCTCAATAATTTTATGGACCCACATGATTTCCTTGAAATAGATGACTTAGAATCTGACCCTAAACTTGAGGATACACCTCTTGTTTCCTGATGCGGTTGTGAAACTCCACTAAGTTTTACAACTCCCTATGCAGTGTACCTAACCATTGTAGTGTAGTATAGGCAAGACTCAGGGTTGTTATCGTTCTCTAGGGGAATAGCATGTGAAGGTCCAAACTAGATGTAACTAAGGTATACGGGATTGAAAGAAGAATATATTTGTATTTTTATATTTTAATGAAAGCAGATAAAATCTCGGGTTTGAAGGAGGTTTATTTTAAACTAATTATCTAATAATTAAACTAAACTAATGTGGAGAATTCGTATGATAAAAGAGAAGTGTTTACTTAATCATGCATGATCCTTAGTATGCTCTCCTAACTCTATTGCCTTGTCACACTTAAGATATATGTGTAAGTATTTCCGAGAAGCATGACGAATTACACAAAAATGCCGTCTACGTGATACCTCGCTAGGGAGACGTACAAGTAAGGTACTATGAAGACTGTTACAAGGCCCCTAGGTAGATAGACGCGCATTAAAATACTTAAAGGGGATCATCCATAGATGGGTAAGGTAGTATGAAGACTATTACTGATGGAATCCTTTCTACACAATCATGCCGCTCTAGATCTTCGATAGGGGTGAGCATATGTCCAAGACCGGACCGGACCGGCCAGGACCGGACCGGCCAAGACCGGACCGGACCGAGGACCGAAATGGTCCATATTGCCGGACCGCGGACCGGGCCGAAATGGTACGACGGTCCGGGTCGGTCTTCGGTCCGGTCCAGTCCTACACGGCATTATCATCGTTTTGGTCGGACCGACAATGGGGTGGGGGGGGTGGGGAGGGGCGGGGGGGGGACTGAACCGGACCGAGGACCGAATTGGTCCAAAATACCGGACGGAGTCCGGTCCGGTCGGTCCGGTCCGGTTCGGTCCGGTCCGGTCCGGTTGACAGTCCGGTATGCTCACCCCTAATCTTCGATACACTTAAGTAACTAGGATTCTAGAGTCTAAACATGCACACACATCAATCAAGAAGCAATATTATTAGGAAACCAATTCACATGCAATCATAAGCAAACACTAATGAGATCTAGCCTAACATGTTAAAGATAAGCAAAGAACAATAACCAATCAAACAATAAGACATATTAAAAGATTAAGGGATAAAAGAACTTTACTATATTAAAATAAGTGATTAGGGAAGGTACAAAAGGGTTGAGAAACCCTAAAATACTCCCAAAGTCAGCTACAAATCATTCTCTACCGAACTCCACTCCTAATATGCTATATTGTTAATACAAATAATGTCTAAAAATGTTATTTATATTTTTCTACCTCTCGATGGTTTGAAGATAATAAAATGTAAAAACATTTACGATAAAAATAAACGTTTACAAATTATTAATCTTAAATTTCCATTTAAAATGTAAATCACTTAAGGTATGTATAAACAAATCATTAAACATGTTTAAGTGATCAAGAAAATAATCTTTCTTAACCATCACATTTTTGCAAAAGTATTTTTACAAAAATAAATAAATACAAAATACTTTTTAAATAAAAGAAATATTTTATTTAAACATAAAAATTCAAATATGTTTTTTCCCCAAAATGGAACCTTCTATACCAGATAAAACATTCCCCACTAAAGACAAAAAGGGGAGCGTCAGTCTACGGCGGCCCCCTGATAGGCCTGGCGGCCCCCAGATATATTTGGGACCGCCGGGACCGCCGGCAGTTACCATTGGGTTTTCTAGCCTATAAATACTGCACTATTCCCAGCTGAAAAACAGACCTCTTTGCAAATTTTTTCAGTACTCTTTCTCTCTCTAAAAACATTCTTTCTCTCACTAAATCTCTTGATCACTAACATTGTTTAATCTTGTTTCAAGTGATCCAATCTCTTCTTTCTCATCCCTCGACTCCTCTACGTTTTGAAGATGACAAAATGTAAAAATATTCACGATAAAAATAAACGTTTACATGTTATTAATCGTAAATTTCCATTTCGACGTAAATCACTTAAGGTATGAATAAACAAATCATTAAACATGATTAGTGATCAAGAAAATAATTTTTCTTTTTAACCAACACACTTCTACAAACCTATTTTTACAAAATTACAAATAAACAAAATAGTTTTGTTAATAAAAATAATGTTTTATTTAAAAACATAAATTTTGAATTCAGTTTTTCCCTCCAAAACAGAAAACAACATACCAGGATCAACATTCCCCATTAAAAGACAAAAATCAGAGCGTCAGTCTAGGGGCGGCCCTCTAAGTGGCTAGGCGGCTCCCAGATATATCTAGGACCGCCGGGACCGCCGACAGATGCCGTTGGGAGTTTCTGGCTATAATACTGCACTATTCTCAACAGAAAAACACACCTCTTTGCACGAATTTTTCAGCTATCTTTCTCTCTTTAAAAACTTTATTTCTCTCACTAAATCTCTTGATCAATAACATAGTTTAATCTTGTTTCAAGTGATCAAATCTCATCTTCTACCTTCTTCCTCATTCTATCAAGTGCAAGAGAAGAACACTCGTATTCGCCAAGAAACGAAGTGTTATAGATTAGTGATTTCTCCACTTTTCTTCTAAGATCCAAATCTCTATTTTGATTATCTTATGTGATTGTGTGAATCGGATACTGTGTAAGTCTGATATTGTAGATCTTGTGATTGGGTAGTATTTGTAAAATGGTAGATTGGTTCTAGCTAAGATTAGGACTCGACATTTAGCTTAGTGTCGGAAAATAACATAAGCGACGTGTAAACGGTTTTCTCCGCATGAAGGGAGCTTGCGAAAAATAATGAAGCCAAAATGGTTATTTACAATGCTTTGCCAAGAAAAGAATATGAAAGAATTTTCATGTGTAATACGGCAAAAGAAATTCGGAAAACTTTGTTAATCACCCATCAAGGTAATAACCAAGTCATAGATAACAAGATTGACCTTTTGGTACAACAATATGAATAATTCGTCATTTCTGAAGACGAATCTATAGATAGTGTTTTTGCTAAATTTAATACTATTATTACTAGTCTAAAAGCTCTTGATCAAGTTTACTCTAGCAAGAACTATGTTAGGAAGTTTCTTTGGGCTTTACATCCCACATGGAGAGCGAAGGTCACGACAATTGAAGAGTCGAAAGACTTAACATCACTGTCCCTTGATGAACTCATTGGAAATCTAGAATTCCATGAGATGATCATCAAGAAAGATTCCAAAATAGTCAAAGCTAAAGGAGAAAGAAAATCTCTTGCTTTAAAGGCTAAGAAGGAATCTAGTGATGAAGAATGTTCGACTTCCGAAAGTGAAGACGAAGAGTACGCCATGGCGGTTAGAGACTTCAAAAAGTTCTTCAAGAGAAGATGTAGGTTTGTGAGACAACCTAGGAACGACAAAAAGACCTTTTAAAGAAGTCGAGACGGCAAAAACAGCAAAAGTGAAAGGAAGTGTTTTAGATGCGGAGACCTAAATCATCTTATTAGAGAATGTCCAAAACCACCGAAGGACAAGAACCAAAGAGTATTCATTGGAGGTTCTTGGAGTGATAGCGGTGAAGAAGACGATGAAGAGGCTAAAGAAAAAATGTGTCTCATGGCTCAAGCATCAAATGAGGTATGTTCTAATTCCTCTTACTTTAGCGATGAAAATTCATCAATAGACGATTCAACTTTAGATAATGAATATGATAAGCTTTGCAAAATGAGTTTAAAAATAATCACAAAGAATAAACAACTAAAAGCTATTAGAAATAGTTTAGAAAATGAGCTTAGTGAATTAAAATTAAAATTGTCTACACTCGAGAAAAACAAGGGAGTTGATCTCGAATGTACAAATTGTCAATCATTTAAAATTGACAACAAAAAACTTAAAGAGGAAGCTCTTAAGCTAACTAAATTTGAAAAGAGTACACATTGCTTAAATGAAATGTTAAGCAATCAAAAACCCTCTGGAGATAAATTGGGTTTAGGGTTTAACTCATTTGAAGCATCAACTAGTAAGTATATGGAAATAAAATTTGTGAAATTTCAGAAAGAAACACCTTCTGGTGGCGGTCCCCCAAATACTGAGGGCGGCCCCATAAAGCACAAACGCCTCCCAAAGCAATTAAGGGACCACATGTCTGTTCACCAGAATTAGAAAAATCCGTTTCTTTTCAAAAATCCATTTTGGGTCCTAGACCAAAACATATAATGGTAAACAATGTTAAAATTTCCATTGCTAGTGATAATGAAGTTAAATTTTTTTATAAACCATCGTTAAAACCCAAAGTTAGGTTTTATAAACCAAATTTTATGTCAAAAATCCACCACCTAGAAGAGTTAATAATCATTATCATCGTTCTGATACATTGAAACCAAAAAGGAATGTTGGTTGACAAAACCAACCTTATGGTTTTCGCGTAACTTGAAATAACTTCCCACCTCAAAGTTACATGCCATAGGAAATGTATTCTACATTTCCACATCCCAATCAAATGCATAAAATGCATGGGATGTTTAACACTAACAACTTTGGACCCATGAGATATTGGGGACCAAATGTTTGAGTTGTTGTCTTATATAAATAGATATGCCTTGGAGTCGCCTTGGAACCTGATGAGTGGATAAAAGATAGTGGATGCTCTAAACACATGACGGGTAACCGAATGATCTTCTCAACCTACAAGGCATACAGTGAAGGTAACGTCATTTTTGTTAGTAATCTTCGCGGTAACATCATTGGCAAAGATACGATTTCTAATGACTCTCTCAGTATAGATAATGTAGAACATGTAGATAACTTAAGATTTAACTTGCTAAGTGTAGGACAAATATATGATAATAAATATAGGGTAACTTTCTCTGAACATGATAGTGAAATCACTAAGGACGGTAAGTTTATAGGTAGACGTATTAAGAAGAAAGGCTTATACGTGATGAAATTAAGAAATAAGCCGAAAGACAAAATCTGTCTTGCAACGATTGATGAAACTTACCTAAGCTTAAGTTTGATCAACATTTCTGTGATGCTTGCATAATTGGAAAACAAGCTCACGCCAGCCACAAAGCTAAGAATATAGTCTCAATGACTAGATGCTTATAACTTCTCCATATGGATCTCTTCGGTCCATCCGCCGTACAGAGTTACAGAGGAAACCTCTACACCTTGGTTATAGTAGATGACTACTCTAGGTATACATGGATAATATTTCTTAAGAATAAAACCGAGGCTTTCGAGCAATTTGAAATCTCAAGTAAGAAAATACAATATCAATTAGGATGTTCAATAGTGTCGATTAGGACGGACCACGGTAGAGAATTTGATAATGAAGTGCAATTTGGAGAGTTTTGTAATGCCAACGGTATTACACATAACTTCTCGGCTCCACGCACTCCACAATCAAATGGCGTGGTAGAAAGGAAAAATAAGACACTATAAGAAATGAGTAGAACCATGTTGAATGAACAATCGTTACCATAAAAATTTTGGTGTAATGTCGTACATTCTTCAACATACATCCTCAACTGAATCCTAATTAGAGCCATTTTAGGAAAAACACCTTATGAACTCTTGAGAGGTAGGAAACCTACTCATGATTATTTTAGAGTTTTTGGAAGCAAGTGCTTTATTTTAAACACCAAAGACTACCTTACTAAGTTTGACCCAAAGTCATACGAAGGTGTCTTTTTAGGTTACCCCCAAAATAGTAAAGCCTACATCATCCTTAATAAACACACCATGAAAATCGAAGAATCACTTAACGTGACATTCGATGAAACTCCTCCACCCTCTAAGACATCACTTTTGGTGGATGATGACTTAGATGAAGAAGAAGCAATTAAGGTTACCAAAAAGAAAAACTTAGAAAATGACATTGAGGATGAAACTCTAGAAATTAATGACGTAGTCAATATTAAGGAATTTAGGAACCATCCATTAGAAAATGTCATAGGAAACCTTAACCAAAGAACTCTTAGGTCACAAGCCCAAAACCAAGGTAACTTCTTTTGTTTTATATCAACCATTGTTGGTCCCTTGGAATCTGATATAAGGTTTATTAAATTAAACTAATCAGATTCCATGACAACGAAATGAGTTTAAACAGATATATATGAAGAATATATTGAACAAGTTTAAAACACAGAAGTACTTTTCAACGTATAGGTTCTTATTAGAATCAAATAAAGAATCTATGACACACCTTGCTTGCGGAATAGCAAGGTAATTGAATGACAATTGGGGTGTTATCTCATTCGAACTTAAACTCTAACCAAAATTAAGAGAATAAGAAAACAAACTACTTATGACTAAACTGAAGCTTCAGCTTTAGTAGTACCGTTTAGTTTGTTTGAGAGATAAATGAACTCTTCAATGTGTATCACATTTATTAGATGAGATAACATTTACTCTGGGAATCCCTTTCCTTTTATAATCAAAGGGATTAGGGTTTACAAGTTTAACCTAGTTTATGTGGCAAGCATTAAATGGGTGGTTGAGCTACCATTTAATGCACGTTTGCTTTCTAGTACTAGGTACAGTCCTTTGAGGAAAGTTGTACTTCTATACCAACTTTAGAAGTTACTTTCCCAAGGAGATTGCTTTATTCCTTTTGATGTAAAGCAATCTTTTCCCGCCTTGTAAACCTTCTAGAAGTGAAACAACACGTTTCAACTTATGTTAAGGAGATAGACAACGTTCAGCTTAGAATTGTCAACCAAGCTGAACTGAAGCTCTTTCCAAGAGTCCTTCTTCAGCGTCTGTACCGCTGCATACACTGAAGTGAAGATACTTCCTAATCTTCTAAGGACCTGAAGAGCTGATGCTGAAGAAACTTCAGCGACTCAAACTGAAAGACTTCAGATTGAGAAACACTTAGGGGATTTTATGTTTAAATCTACTGAAAGACTGAAGGGCTCAGGAACTGAACCCAACAATCTCCCCCTATTTGAATATACAAATAGCCTAAGTTAAAATCAGTTGTAAGTGAGCAAAACAACTTCTTCTTACACAACTGATATAAATTAAACAACATAAACTGATAACCTTTCATTTTAACTTTCATTACAATATAAATTCAAAAGATAAAGTTATTACAAAATATCACATTTTATTGCCTTAGCAGCTCAATGACTCTCATTTGCTTGAGTGGGTTCAAGTTTCTCTTATCAATTTCAGCAATTAGAAGAGAACTGAAGATCCTGGCATGATCATTAAGCCTTAGACCTTGGTGAAGTCTGAAGAAGATTTCTTGTACAGTATATAACATGGTGTTTGAGAAATCTCTAAAGTCTTTAATGGTAACAAAATCCTGTTTGTGATATGAGTTACAAAATCATACCTAAGATAGGTTCATTAAGCACAATACCAGCTGGATGATCTTCATATTAAACTGATGACTTGAGCCTTTTGTTAGCTCTGAAGAAGACATGAATGTCATCAGCATGCTTTCTTTTTTTGTTTGCCAGATCATTTAGTCTTTCCAAAGGATCATGTTCACTTAGAGGTCTGTCCAAGTCGATTCCCAGTTTAGCTTCAGTTGTACGGAGATAGTCTATTCTTTCCTGTATTTTCTTGTAGATGGAAGTCCACCCTTTATGTAACACCCCCAAATTGGGTCGCAGCGGAATAAGGGTCCGGGGCGTGTTACTTCATAGATCAATAACACAAGATGTATATAGAACGGCCAAAAAGTCGTTTAAAACTGATACATTGGATTTAACAAAGTAATGGTTACATAAGCCGAAGCTTCACTTGTCCAATTGTTCAAAGTACAAAGATTTCTAGCCCATACAGTTATACAAAATGTAATGCGACAAAATCTTTAATGCATGATATCCCAATCAAAACCACCAATGTATCCCTTGCACCTCGTGCTTACTGATCCCCTAAAAAACATTGCTTTAAAACGTCAACAATAATGTTGGTGAATTCATAGGTTTGATAAATCATATATTGTAGGACAACAAGATTTCCTAAGTACTGTTCACCAGAGGACCAAAAATATAAAAATGTAAATTAATATGTTATTTACACGAATTTTGGACAGAATCTTTGCATGACTTTGTTAAGTCCATTTCTAACCTTTGTTTCCATATCTTCACTTTATAACTTTTACCACTTGTCTTATATTCCATATATGCTATATATCATAGGTATATTAAAGTCC
>BQNB010143421.1:0-16994 GCA_026074375.1 Tanacetum coccineum | reverse complement strand
TTTTCTTTTGAAGAATACTAGTAATCTTTGATATTATCCAAGAACTAGAGAGAGAAATGGGTTGGAAAGTTTCTAGAGAGAGAAAGATGATAATATAATTATGTGTGTGAAATAAGAAGTGAAACAACCAACTAGGGCTGAGCAAAGTGAACCGAAAACCGACCAGACCCGACAAACCGACCCGAACCGAACCGAACCGAGCGTATTCGGTTCGGTTTTCTGTTTTGGATAAGTATTTCGGTTTAGTCGGTTTCGGTTCGGTTCGGCTCAAACCCGACATTTAGTCGGTTCGAACTACTAAACCGATCCGAACCGAGCCGAACCGAGCGTATTCGGTTTGGTTTCGGTTTATATACGGTTTTGTCGGTTCGGTTCTCGGTTTGCAAAATTCCTTAACTCGGTTTCGGTTTCGGGTCGGTTTTTGTCGGTTCGGGTCGGTTCTGACCCGATGCTCACCCCTACAACCAACCACCCTCTCCAAGGCATGGAGAGGGTATATATGCTACAAAACAAGGCCGACCATGGGCCTTAACGGGCTTTCCATGGGCCTTGGGACATACTAGCTTACTAGACTAATCATATAACAAACTACGGGCTAAGACTATTACAACTTGGAAGTGACCGATACTTTTCTTGTTTCCAACATAATTCGAATTCCAGATAACACGGCCCCTGAGACTAAGGCCGACAACGGTTCCAGTGGCAACATCACAGTCGACTCCTTTCCACCGACAACACTCATCTCCGACCCACGTTGACAACATTCCGAATTCATCTATGATGCTTTGTTTAAACTTGACAAGAGCTGATCTCTCTTGTTCAGAGCAAATCGTTGTATTTTCAGCACCCAAACACGTATGTGCGGATACAACTAAAAAGATACATGCAAAAATGAGATGGAAACGTATACCCGCCTGATTCCCCATGAATCAACCCCAACTACGCTTTGTAAAAACATAGCGAAAACAGAAATACAAAAAAAGCGTCTCAGATGAAAGATGGGATTCTTATGACAAAAAAATGATACACTGATATATGGATATTTTCGTAATATATAAATTATAACAGTTTTAAATTTTTTAATCAATTAAACAACTTTGGAAATGCAAAGACTTAGAAATCTTTAGTGGCCATGGTAGACTTGGAAGTCAATATGTGCTATACTTACATGTTTCATCCCTGTGGTTTACTCAGAAATCATGTTTCGTCCCTATTCGATTTTAATTACACTGATGGTCCCTATTTTATCAAACATGTTTCACTGATAGTCCCTATTCTGGAAAATAGGGACTATCCGTGTAACAAATTTCAAACAAAATTAATTACACAGTTGGTCCCTATTTTGAAAAATAGGGACCATCAGTGCAATTAGTTTGAAAATTAGGGACCATCAGTGTAATTAAAATCAAATAGGGACGAAACATGATTTCTGGGTAAACCAGAGGGACGAAACATGTAATTTTTTCTTTTCTTATTGTCTTTTTTGTTAATAATTTCTTATTATTCTTTTGGGTCCATTTAAATCTACTTAATTTCTTATTGTCGTAGATGAACCACAAGTTAATGAATTTTCAAAAATTACGTGTCTGGCAGCTATCACATACTTTTACTTGTTTACTAGAACAGTAGTTAGCGTGCTACAACGGAAATCCAGTATAGTCGTTTTAAAAAAAAAACAAAGTAGAGTGAACTAACAAAAACATAAAGAATTTAGTTCACACCCTGTATAATATACATTTGATTTCATTGCAGTGCATACTATCTATGCTTATGTTTGTTCATTCTACTTTGGGGGAGTTAGTTTTTAAACGACTATACTGGATTTTCCGTTGTAGCACCAACTACTATTCTTGCAAACACGTAAAATATTTTTGGATATTCGTTAACTTCTGGCTCATCTATCGCAAGTCCTCTATTGATCTACAGAAGGAAATGACTCTGAAGTCGTCAATGAATTAATTAGATTAAGACGGACCGAAAAGAAAAATAAGAAACTTTCGAACAGAAAGACAATAAGAAAAGTATAGCACATATTGACTTCAAAGTAGACCACTAAGTTTTTTAAGTCTTTGCATTTCCAGTTGCTTGTTTAATTGATTAAAATTTCAAAACTATCATAATTTATATATATATTATGAAAATATACATATATCGGTATCATTTTTGTCATAAGAATCTCATCTTTCATTGCAGTGCATGATATCTATAACTAGACAGTATATATGATTATGCAACGAATGGTGATTTGCACATTCCACTAATAGATTTGCACACTTAAATTATATGTGTTTTGACATTTATACCCCTATATCATTTATTTAAGTGTGCGCATATTAAGGATATAATAGTCATGACACACATATTTTTGAGTATATCAATCAATTTATGAAGTGTACAAATCATCACCCTTATGCAATATATACATTTGATCATCACTAAAAATGTTACAACATATCTATGGCTTAACATGGAACTAAGAGAGCATCGGAGCATGTTGATGCCTATTAATTTTAAAATATATTTTATTCAAGTTTTAAATTTATAAAACTCGATTCAACTGATAAACGCACTAACGGGCAGAGAACCCGATCATGAGTAGTGTAGAGATGGTAAATCTAAGGTCGTCCCAAGAGCAAAGTGTCAATTAGTTTTAATTTGAATTGTCACGTTTTGATAATGGTTTTAAGATTGATTTTGAGATTAACAAGAAAGTAAATATGCGAAAAGTAAAAGAGATAAAAGATATTAGGGGAGAAAGCGTGCTATAAACTAGCACCATTTTCATTACTAACGTTATAACTATGTTTTCCTGTTGCAAATGTACACCGGTTTCATCAGTGGTTTCTTTTTAAGTCTAAACGACTTGAAATAGATATCTTTAGTCTGTCCTATAATTCATGTGATCATGAATCCCCTGAAAGTCACGAAGGTGGGGCAACCAAGTCATAGTGATTAATCCCAACTATCCCAAAAACTAGTCTAATAACCTATACAGATTATTACCCTTTCTGAAAAATTTCATGTGCTTTTTAAGTATATTAGGTTATAGAGACAGTAACAGGGTTAGTTCCTACACTAGGGAAAGGGTGCCAAACCTACCTTAGTACCTTGCTAATCCTATGTTCAATTGGTAATCTAATAACAGGATTAACATGATCTAAACCACCCGCAATACTACCAAAACCTAAGGGTACACGATAGTCAAAGGATATCCAACAAAACCATGATCTAATAGAACCAAACATTATAATGATAGTAAATTCATGACTAGGCCAGCACTTGAAGTGCTTAGCCGCTCATAGCAACAACACAGCAAGAATCAATAAAGGTAATCATGGATTGAAAACTCATAATTCTTACAGTAGTGGTTTATCAATGATTAAATACAAAAGTAAGATAAGTGTGATATCCCTTGGAATTCTAATGGAATTCTTCAAGCAATGGAGGCCTTGATCATCCCTTGGAACTGATGTAGAATGGTTGTTGTCGAAGTGTCTGAATGAGGCCTCTATTTATAAATTTCGAATAGTTTACGGTGTAACCTTATAGGGGTTTACGCCGTAAAATGCTGACGCGTACTTTCCATATTGCAGGCTTAAAACGCGTTACGGCGTAATAAAGTTTTCACGTTACGTCATAATGCTAACTCGGATGACTCAGCTTTCCATAATAATAATGGTACGGCGTAAACCTTGCGTGAGGTTACGCCATAATGTTGCTGAATGACGTGTCTTGCCTTGAATAGGTTACGGCGTAACACTGTCGTACGTAAAGTCTCGTAAGAATCCATATAATCTTCATTTTATTGTCCATTTCCTGTGTTTCTTGTCACATACTTGCATTTTACCTGAAAACAACTACATAACCGTAAATGTATCGAATTCAAGTACTTATAAGACAAATGCAAGTATTTTTGTGGGAAATTGACACTAAAAAGTATCAAATATCCCTCCACTTGACTTCTGCTTGCCCTCAAGTAGATCTGTTAGAATAGTTTATAAAAAGATTTCTCTGATTTGACTCAAAGAAATAAATCTATAAAAGACTTTAAATCTATAAAAGACTATGCTAGAAACATACAAAAGCGAACACCTCCACGAAAAGGGGAACAAAATTCCATCTCAACTCTCAGCTAGTCTAATAGTTGGATTTATTTTTATCGGGCTGAAGATCCGTCGAGTCTTCAAAAGTCTGCACAGTCACATTACGCATGTAGGTCGATTCATCAATAAGCTATTATGGAATTACACAAATCTGCACCAGTTAGAGTTAGGGTCTAAACAATTCTTAAAGGCAACATGGGTGACATAACACAGGCTTATTGGGTGATATAAAGGGTTTGGATAGACATGGGATACACATTTAAGTGGTGTTAAGATAAAAACACAAAACAAATAGTCCTATATAATCTAAGGTATCCATAACCGGCTTTTATCCATCCATAGTCCAAGTCTTCGAGTGCGAAAAATTGATCATATCATCAATATGGGTTAACTAATGATGAGATCTTGCAGAGCATGCTAACCTATTCTTCACTAGGTGGCTTATAGTTTCCACCTTTATACTTCGAATGGCTTATAGTTGCACCATCCCCATAATCACTAGGTGGCTTATAGTTGCACCGCCTTTTTCATAGGTGGCATTATAGTTGCAACCGCCTTTTCTTACCCACTTTAGTTTGGTTTATTACGACAACGAAACCAACATGCAGGAGAATTATATCACTGTCCGGATGCTTATTTGGCAAGACTCACCTCTTTTTCTTTATATTTTTTACACATACCCTTAGTAATAACATACACACGATATCTCCCCACTTGAGATGAACATTATCGAAAGTGATAATATCAGAGGATCTTCCATGATCAAGATAATATATCATCAAAGTAGGTGCCAATCTTTGAACCATTTTCCTGAACCATGGACATAGGTAGCCAGAAATTTCAACACAAAGATAAATATAGACTATAAGCGGTTTGGCTAAGTATGAAATCGGTGTAGCAAACAATTTATAAATCCTAATTGGCACGTTTGAACACATTCATAGAGAGTTAGAGGGCTCAACAAGGCTGATCTAGGAGGGTACTTTGCACTAATGATTCGTGCAACAAAAGGGGTTTTTTATTAACATGGAGTACGACAAGTTTTAGTGTAAACAAGTCAATACACTATGACCACCTGCAATTGTCCACCAATGTAATGCTCCAGTACTTATTATAAATACATCACCTTCTTATAAAGGGAATTTTTTAGCTTTATCTCATTACGCAACTAACTTGCTGTCTCTAAAGTATACAGCTCGGCGCAACCTCTATCAATGAGCCATCTATATCTGATGTTATATCCATATAAACATCCTATATGTCAATTCTATATCTTAATATCATTGTTACCAAGTACATTATCTATTTAACGTACTTTTCAAAACGTTATCTCAAGACAAGCATTAAACGTAAACGATTACATCAAAACCATAATTATATGTAATATATACATATAAAATGAATGTGTAAGCCTTCAAACATATGTACAAAGTTATGACACTGCACCATATTTGAATCATATTTGTCCCACCAAGTCAATGTACACCTCATTTAAGCTCAAGTGACAAGTCAGATAACTACCTAAAAACCTATTTAAGTCAATTTAAGCTCCTAAAACCACTGAGTTTAAACATTTACACCTCTTTAACACAAGGTACAAGCACTTAATACATGACTCCTAAACCCTAATCTATCCCTAATCTTAACCCTAATCCATGTTTTAAAACCCTAAACCATAAAACAAAACCCTAAACCCTAATTTCACTTTCAACTAAAAACTAAACCCTAAACCTAAAACTAAGCCCTAAATCTTAATCCTAAGCCCTAATCTCAGTCCTAACACTAATCATAAACCTTAATCTATCCTAAACCATAACCCTAACTCAATCTAAAAGTCCAAAACCCTAACCCGAAAGAAAACCCAACCCGGCACCACTTTTCTTTCCTTTTTGACCCATATTAACACCCAGCTGTAGAAACCAAGACACCCAAGCACCTCCATGCCATTACCAAATGTAGCCTCCCAAGATATCATTACAAGCACCTCATCTCCTCCTTGAGTAACATTCTAGTCTAACAAAACACTCATTTCTGTCCTTCTTTCCTTTAGCTTTGCTCTCCAAAGACGTATCTCCACATCTCCTATCTAGCTTCTAGCTCTCAATACTCATACACTAGCTCTTCCTTGTCATCCCTAGTAGCTCTAGATATTTTACATCACATAAACTTGGTCCCTAAGGGTCTTTCTCCCCTAAAAATTCATGAACCAAGCACCCTTTTCAAATTCATCCCACACATCTCATCGCATATCCTCAAATGGAATTATAGCCTTCCATAGCAGCAATAGAAGATCAAGATAAGTCCCTAATCTTAGAATAGAAGCCAAGAATCAAGAAAAACAAAGCCTTGAAGTCATTACTAGGCGTACGAACCCGAAAACCCCATTTCGACCCATTTTAGCTCAGAAGTCCTAAGATCTTGTTCCATAAGCTTATATTATGTACAATAATGTTCATAATACGCTAAGATCATGTATGAACTCTTGTTGAAAGCTTTGAATCCTCAACCCATGTGTTTTTTTTATAAAAAACCCTAAAAATGACCCCGTTTTGAGTTTTCTAGCTAACGAATCCTTTCTTTCTATACTTTTTGTATACGTTAAACATCTTATTTTAGCTTATACTAATAAGCTATAACAAATATCATTGGAACCTTAAAATAAGCTTGCATGGCTTTTTGGACTTGTTTTGCAAAAGTATTCCATGCAAGGGGTATATATCGTAACTTTCTGAAATTTATAACTAAAGGGGCTGAAAATGTCATTATTTCAAAGTTATAACTATAAGGACCTATTTTGCCAAGTTTCAAAGTTAAAGGTTTAAATTATATATACTTTTTATATAAAGGACTAAACTTGTAAAAGTTTATAAACCAAGGGTATATAATGTGCCAATTCGTAACTTAAAAAAATATTAAATTTTATAATTAATTATAAACAAATATATATAAGTTGTTCTAGCTTTTGAAGAAACGAAAAACTATAAATATATTCACATTACTAAGGGAGCTTCATGTAAGGGGTGTTCATTTGGGTATAATAGCGTGTTTGACTGAGATTTGCTGGATTTACGCGATTAAAGTGTCCGGGATCCTCAATACTTTACTACCTGATCCTCTGAATTATGATGCCCGGAACAGTGATACAATATTTTCCATAATATATGTCCAATAAAATGATATTTCATTATGACATAAAACATTATCAATCTCAACTAAGACTTGACATAATTACCTCAGGTTTTGTTGACGAAGCCGTTACTATCCATTTCATATAATCTTTTTGCCATCAATCAGATTTCCCTGTACAGATTAAGAGAGAAGAGTTCATTAGCCTTGCATTTTAAACTCTTTTTAAATTTTCATAAACCCGCGACAGGGGATACATGCTAAAAACCATGAAGCAAGTATTTTTATCTATAGTGCTATCCTGGATTCCATTATGGCCTAAGTCTACCATACTCTTTGTGCATTAAGTCCCCACTATCATGAACCGTTAATTACTCATCGGGGTAAGCGCGAATGCTGTGAATAGACTATTTGAACTGGACTCCCCGTTGGGAGATGACCTATAACGTCGGTAACCAAGCAAACTTTTGAATAACTTTACGGGTGTTTTGGTCAAAGACACCCGTTGGGCAATTAACTTGTGTTTTTATTTTTTTAAAAATAATTTTATTTTTTTATTATGATTATCCTAAGAGGTTTGGTGTCATGAGCTTAGGCAATAATACTAATTTTTCATGATAATTGTATGTGTTGCAATTATTACAAACTATGGGTGTATAACAACGTAACCCAACTATTTAAAACGCATCAAAAGACATTTACCTATTTACTTAAACCTATGAATTTCACTCAACCTTTGTGTTGAATTTTTAGCATGTTTATCTCAGGTAATTGAGCAACTTAAAACACGGAGTGGCATATACTTGAAGATGGCTAAACTGTTATCATTCAAACTTTATGTTTTTAGATGTTGGGACCTCACTTTTTGTAAAAACTCTGATGAATAAATGAATGATAACTAAATTTTCCAAAAACGTCTCTTTACGATTTGTTTTCTATGATTATGACTGTTGTACTATGAAATAATACCCCATATTAGCTTTCGCTGCTATATGTGTAAAAATGGGGGTGTTATAGATGGGTATCAAGAGCCACGGTTATAGAGAACAAGGTTGAAACCTTAACTATAACTAATTTTCTTTTTCTAGCCAAGAAAGTCCTCTGTGCCACTACATTTCTGGAATAGTATGTAAAGATACATAACTATTATACTTTTATATAAATAACTTATGTTATTTACCGCTGGGTTATTAACAAAACGATGTCTTCTCCCAACCATTTTACTTCCGGTATTGAGGATGCTTTTTCCTCCAACTTTCTAGACTTTATCCCGGCTTCTCCGGACTATGTCCCAGCTTCACCGGGAAATACTTATTCTAGCTATTCGAACTCATTTGGTGTAGTTCCAATAGCTTCACCAGCTCTTTCACTCTTTCATGATGATCCCTACATGAAAGTTATGCAAGCATTTTATGCTAAAAAATCACCTATCCCACCTCCAACTATCATACCTCAATCATCAATGCTTAATCCTCAAGAATTGTTTCTTCCTGAAGGACTATTACTACCAAAGAAATGAGATTGTTCATCCTCATCTACTTCTGCCCTACCTCAAGACTTTAAGATAGGAGAAAGCTCTCGTAAGACAAGTTTGGAACGTTACGAGGAGCAAATTGAGGAAATCTTGAATCATCTAGATGAACTTTCTCTCGGTCGTATTGAATACATAGAAGACAAAATTGAAGGACTCGGAAAAGGTCGGGTGATTATCCAATAAGACATTGACAATCTGGAAGCTGAACTCCAACAAGCTCGTGCTCAAATTTCTAAACTTCAAAAGAAGCAGATGGGAAATAACCACAAAATTTCTCTGGCTCGCTTCAAAATTACTGATCTAGAACACATCATTAACGATATCCAGATTCGTCATCAAGAAGATAAGGAAAGTCTTCTGAATGCCATCAATGAACTCAAGATCAGCCAAGAAGGACCATCGGACTATTAGTTTAAATCTTAGTTATCACTTTTATTAGAAGCTAGCCATGGATGTGTGGTATAAATAAAAACACTTGTCAAATCTTGACTATGTATGGTACAAATGCAAGTTGTTCTTAAATATAATGGCAATCCCGTTCTACTTTGTTGTTTCCTAATACCAATTCATTTACCTTATATCCTATATCGTTGTCTTCATCTTCATCATCATGAATCATACCATAATTTCTATATCAGATACTTGTTAGAATTCATGATTTCAATATCACCATTGTTAAAAATGCTTAAAGTTCAAAAATAAGCATTGCGTTTCAAATAAGCATTGTATTTTTAAGACTTGTGATATTATTCTTATTACGTGTTGTCTTATGTTGATAGAATGCCTCCCAAAAGGACGTCAACATCTGAAGCACCAGCCATGACTCAAGCTGCCATCAGAAAATTAGTTGCTGACAGTGTCACTGTGGCTCTGGAAGCACAAGCTGCAACAATGGCAGGTACTAGTAATCCCAACAGGAACACCGGACCTACTAGAACTCCTATAGAAAAAATGGAAAACTATAAAGAGTTCATAAGCTGTCAACCTTTCTACTTCAATGGTACAAAAGGAGCAGTTGGCCTCATCCGCTGGTTTGAACGGACTAAATCAGTATTCTCTCAGAGCAAATGTACCAAGGAAAATAAAGTGACATTTGCTACTGGTACCCTGACTGATGATGCCTTGTCCTCGTGGAATGCATACGCCCAACCTATGGGAGTAGATCAAGCCAATCAAATCACCTGGATTGAATTAAAAAGGCTCTTGACAAATAAGTATTGTCCTCGAACTAAAGTTAGAAAAATGGAAGATGAACTTTACAATCTGACTGTAAAAGGAAATGATCTTAAATCTTACGTTAGAAGATTCAAAGAATTAACAGTCTTATGCCCAAACATACCAAACACCGAGAAACTCCTGGAAGCTTTCATCAGAGGATTACCTAGAAGTATTGAAGGAAATGTTACCGCCTCGAAGCCTCAAACTTTAGAGGAAGCCATTAACATATCCCAAAGGCTAATGGATCAGGTAACAAAGCACACTCCGGTGCAAGTATCAAGTGACCACAAACGAAAGTTTGACGACAGAAGAACTTTCAGCAACAACAATTACCGCAACAACAACAACTACCGTAACACTAACACCAACCACTACAATAATCACCAACCACAACAAAACCGAAGGCAAGAAGTTGTCAAAGCGTATGCTGCCACTCCTGTTGAGAACAATAGGTATGATGGAAACCTCCCATTATGTAGAAAATGTGATCTCCATCACACCGGACCTTGTACTGTTAAGTGTAATACTTGCAACAAGGTGGGCCATTTGACCAAGAACTGCCGAAACAAGAGGCCAGCCACTGGAAGTAATCAACTACCAGTGACTGTTATTTGTCATGCCTGTGGAGAAAAAGGGCATTATACAAATCAGTGCCGAAAGACCAACATCAATGCCCAGGGAAGAGCCTACATGCTAAGGGATAGGAATGCTCATCAGACACGAACTAGTTACAGATGTTTTATCCTAAACCATCATTTAGCAAGAGTATTATTTTGTATTCTGGAGCGATAAAAGCTTCATAACCACATCTTTGCCTCTATGCTAAATATCTCGCCTATTACAATAGATACCTTTTACGATATCGAAATGGCTGACGGAAACCTAGTAAGCACAAACACCGTTATCCAGGGTTGCACCTTAACCTTGCTAAATCAACCTTTTGAAATCGATCTCATGCCGATTAAACTCGGTAGTTTCGACGTTGTCATCGGTATGGACTGGTTGTCCAAGTATCATGCCAAAATTCTCTGTGACGAGAAAGTCATTCACATTCTTATTGACCGATGAAACTTTGATCATTCGAGGTGATCGAAGTAAGACCCGACTAAATCTCATATCTTGTATAAAAACTGAACGATACATATCCCGAGGTTGTCAAGTTTTCATGATCCAAGTAACGGAGAAGAAGAAGTCAGAAGAGAAGAGATTAGAAGATATTACCGTAGTTAGAGAATTCCCAAAAGTTTTTCATGAAGATCTACCTGGCCTCCCTCCTGTTCGCCAAGTAGAATTCCAAATCGATTTAATTCCAGGAGCAACGCCTGTAGCCCGCGCACCCTATAGATTAGCTCCTTCAAAAATGCAGGAACTATCTAATCAACTTCAAGAATTGTCAGACCGAGGTTTTATACGACCAAGTACTTCACCCTGGGGAGCTCCTGTCTTATTTGTTAAAAAGAAAGACGGATCCTTCAGAATGTGTATCGATTATCGGGAGTTGAATAAACTTACTGTAAAGAATCGTTACCTATTACCCAGAATCGATGACTTATTTGACCAACTTCAAGGTTTGAGTGTCTACTCAAAAATCGACCTAAGATCAGGTTATCATCAACTGAGAGTGAGGGATGAAGATATTCCTAAGACTGCTTTCAGAACAAGATACGGACACTATGAATTTCAAGTGATGCCATTTGGTTTAACTAACGCACCTGCTGTATTCATGGATCTCATGAATCGTGTGTGTAAACCATACTTGGATAAATTTATGATAGTGTTCATCGATGATATTCTCATCTACTCTCATAACGAAGAAGAACACGTAAATCATCTGAGAATAATCCTAGAATTACTCAAGAAAGAGAAGTTGTATGCCAAGTTCTCCAAATGTGATTTCTGGATTCGTATCGTGTAATTTCTTGGACACCTAATTGATAGTCAAGGACTTCATGTTGACCCCGCCAAGATTGAAGCAGTTAAGAACTGGGCATCTCCCACTACACCCAGGGAATTTCGTCAATTCTTAGGACTTGTCGACTATTATCGGAGATTTATCAAAGATTTTTCGAAGATTTTAAATCTTTGACTGAATTAACCCAGAAAAACAAGAAGTATATCTGGGGCAAAGACCAAGAATTGGATTTTCAACTACTAAGACAGAAGCTATGTGAAGCTCCAATCTTAGCATTACCCAAAGGAAATGACGATTTTGTTGTCTACTGTGATGCATCCCATCAAGGTCTGGGAGCAGTGTTAATGCAAAGAGAGAAGGTTATTGCATATGCATCCCTACAATTAAACCTAATGAAGAAAACATACCGACCATGATCTCGAATTAGGAGCAAAAATGTTCGCTCTTAAAATTTCAGTGACACTATATTGTATGGTGGACAAATGTACTAGTGTTACTGATCATATAAGTCTTCATCACATCCTTGATTAGAAAAGTTAAACATGAGACAACGCCGTTGGTTAGAATTGCTTGCAGATTATGATTGTGAGATTCGTTATCACCCTGGAAAGGCAAATGTCGTAGCAGATGCCTTAAGCCAAAAGGAACAAATCAAACCACTCCGAATCAGATCATTGATCATGACTCTTCACCCAAAATTACCAACTCAAATCCTCGAAGCTCAAACCAAAGCAATCAAGGAAGAAAACATCAAAGTCGAAAACCTACAGGGATGGACAAATCATTTGAAAATTCATCCTGATGGAACTTTGTTGTTGTATTAAGAACCGAAGCTGGTTACCACTCTTTGGTAATCTGAGAGACTTGATCATGCATGAATCTCATAAATCAAAATATTCCATTCACCTATGTTCTAACAAAATGTATCAAGATCTAAAGAAACTCTATTGGTGGCCTAACATGAAGGCAATCATAGATGAATATGTTGGCAAATGTTTGACATATTCTAGAGTTAAGGCAGAATGTCAGAAGCCATCTGGCTTACTGGTTCAACCAGAGATTCCTATGTGGAAGTGGGAAAGAATAACAATGGATTTTGTTACAAAACTTCCCAAAACATCAAGCGGACATGACATAATCTGGGTCATTGTCGATCGTCTTACCAAATCTGCACATTTTATCCCTACCCGAGAGACACATAGTATGGAAACCCTTACAAGGTTATACATCAAGTAAATAGTCTCCCGCCATGGCGTGCCAATATCCATCATCTCGGATCATGACAGTCATTTCACATCCAGATTCTGGCAATCATTACAAAGTGCTTTGGGTACTCGATTAGACATGAGTACAGCATATCATCCCAAAACCTATGGACAAAGTGAAAGGACAATTCAAACACTCGAAGACATGCTTCGAGCCTGTGTCATAGACTTTGGAAAAGGATGGGAAAAACACTTACCATTTGTAGAATTTTCCTACAATAACAGTTACCATGCTAGTATTAAGGCAGCACCATTTGATGCACTCTATGGTCGAAAGTGCAGATCACCTGTTGGCTGGGCTGAAGTTGGAGATGTTCAACTTACAGAACCAGAAATAATCCATGAAACCACTGAGAAGATAGTGCAAATTCGACAACGCTTGCAAGCTGCAAGAGATCGGCAAAGAAGTTATGCCAATGTAAGACGAAAACCTTTAGAATTTCAAGTTGGAGACCGTGTTATGTTGAAAGTATCACCTCGAAAAGGTGTCATTCATTTTGGAAAACGAGGAAATCTTAACCCTCGGTACATTAGACCATTCACAATCCTTAAACGGATTGGTCCAGTGGCATATAAACTTGAGCTTCCCGAAGAACTCAGAAATGTCCACAATACCTTCCACGTTTCTAATCTAAAGAAATGCTTATCTGACGTATCTCTTGTCATTCCAATAAAAGAGCTTCGGCTAGATGACAAACTCAACTTTGTGGAAGAACTAGTGGAAATTATGGATCAAGAAACCAAGCAGCTAAAACAAAGTCGTATTCCTATAGTCAAAGTACAATGGAACTCTAAAAGAGGACCAGAATTTACATGGGAACGCGAAGATCAAATTCGTGCCAAGTATCCACATCTGTTTTCAAATATCACTTCGGCATCCAACTAAATCTCAGGACGAGATTTCTTTTAAGGAAGGGAGACTATAATAACCTGCAATTTTCACTAATGTAATATCCATCTATTATAAATATATCACCTTCTTACAGGGAGATTTTTGTTTTATCTCATTATGCAACGTAACTTGCATCTCTAAAGTAAACGAGCTCACGAAACATCTATCAATGCCATCTATATCTATGTTTATATCATATAAACATCCTAATATGTCAAGTCTATATCTTAATATCATTTTTACCAAGTACATTATCCATTTAACGTACTTTTCAAAACATTATCTCAAGACAAGCATTAAACGTAAACGTTTACATCAAAACCTTAATTATATGTAATATATACATATAAAATGAATGTGTAAGCCTTCAAACATATGTACAAGTGTACAATGCACCATATTTAAATCATATTTTCCCTCTAAGTTAATGTACAACTCATTTAAGCTCAATGTACAAGTCAATAATACCTAAAAAACCTAATTAGGTCATTTAAGCTCCTATACCATGTTTAAACTTTACATCTCTTTAACACAAGGTACAAGTACTTAATTCATGACTCCTAAACCCTAATCTATCCCTAATCTAAACCCTAATCTATGTTTTAAAACCCTAAACCATAAAACAAAACCCTAAACCCTAATTTTACTTTCAACTAAAAACTAAACCCTAAACCTAAAACTAAGCCCTAATCTCAGTCCTAACACTAATCCTAAACCTTAATCTATCCTAAACCATAACCCTAACTCAATCTAAAAGTCCAAAACCCTAACCCGAAAGACAACCCAACCCGGCACCACTTTTCTTTCCTTTTTGACCCATTTTACACCCAAGCTAGCAACCAAGCACCTCAAGCACCTCCATGACATCACCAAGCAGCCTCCCAAGTAGCTTACAAGCACCTCCATTACCTCCTTGTAAGCTACTTGTAAACAAAACACCTCCTTGTCCTTCTTTCTTTAGTCGTGGCCTCCAAAGCCCTCTCCACATCTCCTATCTAGCTTCTATCTCTCAATACTCATACACTAGCTCTTCCTTGTCATCCCTAGTAGCCCTAGATATTTTACCTCATATAAACTTGGTCCCTAAGGGTCTTTCTCCCCTAAAAATACACGAACCAAGCACCCTTTTCAAATTCATCCCACACATCTCATCTCATACCCTCAAATGGAATTCTAGCCTTCCATAGCAGTAATAGAAGATCAAGAGAAGTCCCTAAGCTCATAATAGAAGCTAAGAATCAAGAAAAACAAATCCTTGAAGTCGTTACTAGGCGTACGAACCTGAAAACCCCATTTCGACCCATTTTAGCTCAAGTAAGCCTAAGATCTTGTTTCATAATCTTATATTCTCTACAATAATGTTTATAATACTCTTAAGATTATGTATGAACTCTTGTTTGAAGCTTTGAATCCTCAAACCCATGTGTTTTTGATAAAAACCCTAAAAATGACCCGTTTTGATTTTCTAGCTAACGAATCCTTTTTCTAAACTTTTGTTACTTTAAAACTTCTTATTTTAGCTTATACTAATAAGCCATAACCTGCAAATATCATTTGGAATTCTAAAATAAGCTTGCATGGCATTTTGGACTTGTTTTGCAAAAGTATTCTATGCAAGGGATATATATCGTAACTTTCTGAAATTAATAACTAGAGGGGCTGAAAATGTCATTTTATTAAAGTTATAACTATAAAGACCTATTTTTTCAAGTTGTAAAGTTAAAGGTTTAATATATATATATATACTTTTTATATAAAGGACTAAACTTGTAAAAGTTTATAAACCAAGGGTATATATTGTCAATTTTGCAAACTTATAAAATATTATATTTTTATATTAATTATAAAATATATATAAATATTATAAAACTTGATTTTATTAAAACCCGATACATTTGTCATTATTAATCACCGATCGACGCTTTATAAATCAAATGCGTTATGTATTTCCTCACATGAAACACCCTAGTATCGTGATATGATAAGATTATAAGTTTCTTTAAAAGCTAGTCGATGATAAGTTACGTTCCATTTGGGTATTCGTCTTGACGAGTTTGCCGGGTTTACGATTTAAAGTGCCCTGGCTCCTCAAACGATACTGCGTGGCCTCTGAATTATGATAGCCCGAACAGTGATACAATATTTCCATAACATTACAATCAAAATAATATTACATTATGACATAAAACATATTCAATCAAACTAAGACTTGATATATTACCCAGGTTGTGTGACGAAGCCGTTACTTTCATTTCATATACTTTTGTCATCAATCAGATTTCCATGTACTGTTAAGGTGAGTTCATAGCCTCACTTTTAAATCTAGTAAATGTTTTCATAAACCCATGAGGGGGATACATGCTTAAATCATGAATGTAAGTATTTTTCCAACTGTATGCTATCCTGATATATTATTGCCTAAGTACCTAATTTTGCCATTAAGACCCCACTATCATGAACCGTTAATTACTCGTTGGGGTAAGCGCTTACTTGTTGGGGTAAGCGCGAATGCTGTGAATAGATCTATTTGGGACTGGACTTCCCCGTTGGTGTACCTATACTTTCGGTAACCAATAGCACATCATTTGAATAACTATGATGTGTTTGGCAAAGGCACCCATTGGGCAATTACTTGTGATTATTAATTATCCCAAGGCTTTGGTGTCATGAGCTTAGAGCAATAATAATGTTTTACAAACTTCGGGTGTATAACAACGTAACCCACTATGAATTGCATTCAAACTACTTTACTTACCTATGAATTTCACTCAACATTTGTGTTGACTTTTTAGCATGTTTATCTCTGGTAATTGAGCAACTTATTGCACGGAGTGGCACGGACTTAAAGATGGCTAAACTGTTATCATTCAAACTTTTGTTACTAGACTTTGGGACCTTACTTTTAGTAAAAACTCTGATGAATAAATGAATGATAACATAATTT
>BQNB010143420.1:0-16994 GCA_026074375.1 Tanacetum coccineum | reverse complement strand
ATTTTATCAAGGGTAACTTGGTAAATTTCTTAATTGCTCTTAGGTTTATATTATATTGTGATATATTTTAGGTATATAAAACTGTACATCAATTACCTTGTTGTCTACAGAGTTAATGGGCACTTTAGGGCATTTAACTATCTAATGGAGGTACTACACATTTTTTATAGACATGATTTATTTCATTTATATGACTTGGTGATGAAGCAGTACTTAGAAATCACACCAGAAGATATTGAGTTGATTCTTTAGGGAGACTTAAAGATTATGATGGAATCCTTAACAAAAGAAAATGATCAAGGTGATTTCTAGAAAAATCAACAAGAATGGGAGATTGTCATATGGAGAATGCATGAAGCTTGTGGAGTTTGCATACTAGAGCTTAAAGATGGGACAGTCATCTACATGCTATATGAAAGAAGGTATCCTCTCTCCAAGGAATTGTTACAACAAATGATTGATTTAGGATTGGAGGTTGAAGAGGAAAGTATTGTTGCACTATAATTGGTAAGATTCATTAAGCAACAGCTTAATGAAAGAGTAATGTTGAGAATGAAAATGAGAAGGGTTTGGGTATTGGATAACCACCACACAACAAATGGTCATCACTTCACCATGCTTAACATGCATAAGAACTGGCTAGTCCACAAGCAAACGGCTTATGGTAAAGACTTCTCAAATCCGTTTATGGTTGATAATTTACCAAAAATTATAGGGTTCTCAACTCACCTTGCTTCATAGTAAAGAGTTAGCTAGTCCAGGATCAAACAGTTCCTGGTAAAGACATCTCAAATCTGTTGATAGCTGATAGTTTGCTAAAAACTATATGGTTATCAATGCACCATGTTATGGCAATGAAGCATTGACTAGTCCAAAAGAAAATGGCTTTTGGTAAAGACAAATCAAATCCGTTGATAGTTGGTAGTTTACTCAAAACTACAAGGTAATCAATTCACCTTGTTGTTTACAATGAAGAATTGGCTATCCCAGAGCAAACGGCTACTGGTAAAGGAATATCAAATCCGTTAATGGCTGGTAGTTTGCCAAAAACTACAAAGCCAACTTAGTTGGATGTTGCTGTGTTGCTGAGAAGACATGTTGCTGATAAAGATGGATAGCTGAAGATGTCAAAATTATCAAAGATTAGATCCAGAGATTTTGACAGAGTGTTTGGATACATCCTCCAAGAGTTCAAGAAGAGTAAACTGAAGAAACATGAAGTTAAACAAGTTTAACAATCATGTTTAGGGGGGATTGTTGGGAATTATGCATTCCTGACTTAGTACCGTTAGTTATATTAGTTAGTACCGCTAGTTGTAATTTGTACTGACAGTACAAATTAGTTAGTACTGGCCAGATAGTTAGTACCGTTAGTATAAAATAGTTAGTACCATTTATTAGATATGTTGGATTTCTTTGGGAAAGGTTATGCATGACTTTATACGGTTTTGTAAGCCCATTAGGGTTTCCTTAGTCTATAAAAGGAACCCTAGGCATAGTTAGTAGACATAGTTCTGCACAGATCATAGAGATCGAATAGTAATCATAGCTTGTAATCTATAACCTAGGCAGATTCAAGGTTTAATATAAAAGTTCTTTTATGATTTTCAATATTGTTCTTCTTAGCATTATTGATTAGATTCCGCATAACCAATAGTGTTTACTCAGTGTTTCATTATTGTTGCTTTAGAATTATCTAACGGAGCAAACTCTTTGCAAGCTGAAGGTTAAGATCTATTCAGTAAAACGATCCAACAATCGGGACATCATCAAGTCGAATGTCGTAGTTGATAAGAGCTTGTTTCATCCATAGTGCTTGTTGACATGCCATTCTGGCACTTACGTATTCCGCTTCGGTAGTGTATATAGCAAGAGCGGTTTGTTTCTTCGAGAATTAAGATGTCAAACAACATCCCACGAACGTACAAATACCATTAGTGCTCTTTCGATCCACATAATCTCCCACATGATCAGAGTCGGCATATACTATTGTTTCTATGCTGGTCTCCTTAGGATACCATAATCCTAAGTGCGTAGTGCCTTTTATGTATCGGAAGATACGTTTAACCGCTTCAAGGTGAGAGGTTTTGGGAGCCTCTTGGAAGCGGGCACAAAGGCAGACACTAAACATGATATCGGGCCTACTTTCCTTTAGGTATAATAAACTACCAATCATGCCTCGATACTTGGCTTATAGAATTGCTTAACTTCATTATCACTAGCAACGAGAACTCTTACATTGTTTACTATTATGAGTTTTAGTCTAGGACCCTAAATAGATTTTTGAAAAGACACACTATTCTCAGATCTAGGTGTGGTTCTTGGTGGCGGTCCCATATTTTCTTTGGGGGCCGCCTACACATTAAGGGGGCACCTATTTTTATTGGACCTCCATCAGAGGATGCCTTTTTCTCACTTGATGCTTAAGCTACTATACACGTTTCATTATTGACTTTCTCATCATCATCTTCACCGCTATCACTCCAAGAACCTCCGACAAATGCTCTTTGGTTCTTCTCTTTCAGTGGTTTTGGACATTCTCCAATAAGATGATTCGGGTCGTCGTATCTAAAGCATTTCCTATCACTTTTACCATTCTTGTCATCACGGCTTCTTTGGAATGTCTTTTTGTCGTTTCGAGGTTGTCTCACGAATCTACCTCTTCTCTTAAAGAACTTCTTGAAGTCTCTTACCGCCATGGCGTATTCTTCGTCTTCACTTCCAGAAGTCGAACACTCTTCATCACTAGATTCTTTTTTAGCCTTTAAAGCAAGATATTTCCTTTCAACTATTGCTTTGACTATTTTAGAATCATTCTTGATGATCATTTCGTGAACTTTGAGGTTCCTGATAAGTTCATCAAGAGATAGTAATGTTAAGTCTTTCGACTCTTCAATTGCCGTGACCTTTGCTCTCCATTTAGGATGTAAAGCTCTAAGAAATTTCCTAACATAGTTCTTGCTAGAATAACATTCATCAAGAGCTTTTAGACTAGTAATAATATTATTAAATCTAGCAAAAGCACTATCTATAGATTTGTCTTCGAAAATGATGAATTGTTTATATTGTTGAACCAAAAGGTCGATCTTATTATCTTTGACTTGACTATGTACCGTGTGGGTGATTAACAATGTTTTTTCCCAAATTATTTTGTACGTATTACACATAGAAAAAGTTCTTTATATCTTTTCTAGGCAAGCATTATAAATTACCATTTAGCTTCATTATTTTTTCGCAATTTCTTTTAGATCATCACTTTGGTTTTTCAAAAGGGATAACCCATCTAATTTGTGTGTCCGGATTTTGTTTAATGGGTTGAAAAAAACGTTGGGTAATAACATGGCCCAAAGATATAGATCTTTGATTTAACATATGTCTCAATCTATTTATCTAATAAATAATACAATCCACTTTCAAAAGAGTGGTGGTCTTTGCATAGATTGCCTTCTAATATTTGTCGAAATCCATAATCGATCCAAGCTTTCATATAATATATTTTTGGGAAAATCTTGAGTAACCTGGCACTGATACCAATTGTGAAAACTAGAAGGGGGAGGATTGAATAGTTTACAGGTTAGTTTTGGGTTTTAAGAGTTTGCTTTCAAAATACTTAGATTCGAGAAGTATGTTTAACCAACCAACATTATAATCAATTATGTAAATTATCAACAACTAATATAAAATAAACAACACAAACAATATAAAGAGATGAAGAAAGGAACAATCAAACCAAGACACCAAGATTTTATAGTGTGGTTTGGCTAGGAAGCTCTTCTCGCCCTACTCGCATCCCCGAGTACCTAACTTGAGATTTCCACTATTAAAAGTGCCTCCCTTCAAGCGAAGAAAACTGTTTACACGTCGCTTACGTTATTTTCCGACACTAAGCTAAATGTCAAGTCCTAATCTTAGCTAGAACCAATCTACCACTTCACAACCAATACACGAACACTTAGATCTACACTATCGTATTTTACACAATATCCGAATCACGGCAAATACACCAAGATAATTACAATAGAGATTTGACACTTTAGAAGAAAGGAGGAAAGATCACTATCCACACTTCGTCTTTGCGAAAACAAGTGTTTCTTCTCCTAGCACTTTGAATAAGAGGGAGTGATATTAGAAAAAGTAGATTAGATACACTTAAAAAACAAGAATAAGAGATGATGTGATCAAGAAAATTAGTGAGAGAACGAGATTTTTAAGAGAGAGAAAAAAGTGTGAGAAAATCGTGTATAGAGTTCAAATTTTCTGCAGGAATGGAGCCGTATTTAAGGCATGAAAAATCCAACGGTCAATGGCTGCAGTCCTGGCGGTCACCAAATATAAAGGGGGGGGTCCGTCAGGCCTACATACGATATGGCCGCCAAGGTAGATCCACTAAGCTCCCAGTTTTCTTTTTCTTTTTGTGGGGAAGGTTGTATCTGGTATAAAACCTTCCATTTTAGGAGAAAATTTTAAATTTCAAATTTTAAGTTTTTAATAAAACTTTTCTTTTAATTAGAAAATATTTTGTATAATTAATTTTGTAAAATTCTTTTGTAAAAATGTAATGGATAAGAGAAAAATATTTTCTTGATCATGAATCAAGCTTAATGATTTGTTTCTTCATACCTTAAGTGATTACTAATCTTAGAAATGGAATTTTATGATTAATAATTTGTAAACGTTTAATTTTATCGTAAACATTTTTACATTTTGTTATTATCAAAACGTTGAGAGGTCGAAAAATATAAATAACATTTTTAGACATTATTTATATTAACATCCTCTTTTCTCTACCTTCTTAATTGATCCATTTCTAACAGCCTCATTGGTCAGTGCACTAGAAATCTGCACAGCCTTCTGCATAGTCTTTGGCTCCGTTGCTGCCACCATCCTATGGATCTATGGAGCAAGGCCATACACGTATCTCTTAATCTTCCTACTTTCTGGAGTCACTAAATGTGGAACTAACCTAGCCAACTCATAAAACCTATCAATATACGCAGCATGGCCAGCCCCGACCATGACGTAATTCCACAACTCAGTTTCTAATTTTTGCATCTCATGACCAGAACAAAACTCTTCTATCATCATAAACTTAAAGTCATTCCATAACATACTAACTGCAACTTCTCGACTTAGAGTGTGGATCTGTGAGTTCCACTATGTTAAAGCCTTACCCACAAATGAACCAGCAGTGTATTTCACTTTTTGGTCAATACTACAACCACTCAAATCCTGCACGAACTCCATTTTCTCAATCCATCAAGTAAGAACTACATCACCTCCTTTACCATTATATTTCTTAGGGTTACAAGCTAAGAACTCCTCATATGAACAACCTACCCGATTTCCATTCACTAACACATTCCTAACGTTCTCCTAAACATTCTCATTAACCACTCTAGCATTTTGATTTCCAACATTTCCTTGGTTACCAACCTGAACTAAAATGGCGGGTAATAGGTTATGCAATTGTTGGGCAATGATCATCGAGAAGTCAGGTACTCCTCCCACACCCTCATTGACTCCCTCTACATTCCCATTGACTCCCTCTACGCCCCTATTAGCTCCCATCCCCTAGTCATTCCCTTGACCATTTAAATCGTCAACACGCTTATCATTACTTCTCCTAGGTCCTCTACCCCTCCCACCTCTACCAACCCGTTCACCCGTTCCCCCTCCTCGTGATTTGGCAACAGGCGGGACAGCACTTCAGGTCCTCATCCTTGGCAGCATTATCTATACGAGGGAGAACATAGGCAACGTAAGGTAGGTAGGAAGACTAACATATATATATATATATATATATATATATATATATATATATATATATATAGAATATCTTACTATATATATATATATATATATTAATATACACATAATACCACCTTATGGTGTCAACATCAATTTGTGCGAATGGTATTACCAAGTACAAGTAAGTTGTGATACTTTTATAACTACATTGGCCACCGTATTTATATCTGCATCCTTTCCTAATCGTACTCAGTTTTAAGCTCACACATCTTAATGAATGACATAAGTAAAGCACCAAACCACGAACACGCAAAAGCAAGCAAAAGCGGAACACCGCGCACATAAATCATATACATAACTAAATGACAGATCTTAGGTTATAGTCTAGGCCAACCCACCTAGTTCTTTATAACCTTGGCTCTAATTACCAATATGTCACACCCTGACAATGGCGGAAACTCGGGAATGCAATATAATGATCAATCATAACACAAGATACAATATACAGAAAAACTACAATGCATAAACTTCAAGTGATTACGAAGACCATCAACCTTGAACAACCTCGAGTGATGTCCTAAATCATAACTGAATCCATAATCTCTTACAATTCCAATTTCCCACACAGGGGTCCAAATCTAAACTTAAACCAAAACTTCCAAATACTAAGAACCAAACAAATAAACAAGCAAAGCTTTACATGAAAAATCCACACATGATACTTCTAAGCCTGCTATCACATGTCACCAAACTACTCATCTTTCACTTCACCTGAAAATGATAATTGAAAACGTCAACAATAATGTTGGTGAGCTTGTAGGTTTAACTCCAAACCAAAAGTTGTGCCAATATCTCAAAACAGTAGACAATAGTGCAATATGATAGTGAATATATGCAAATCACCCATGACTTGGCATCCTCGCTAATCATGTAACATGACCTAGCATTCCCGCTAGTCGATCACCATGCCCTAGTGTGACAATCCGTTAATTTCAGGTCATTATTTTATTCTCGAGTATTAATTATAATTTTCATTTTTATGTTGAGATATGAACTCACGTTTAACCGGGAAAAATTAGGGCTTACACTTGTAATTTACGTAACATTTATGAAGAACCGGAAAATCCTACGTTAAGCATCGGCGTTTATATTTCCAAAATGCCGTAGAAATGTTTTTATTACATTCGTTTTTATTTTTACTTTTTACGAAAAACGAATACAAATCGTACCTTATTAAATATCGGACTTTGATAATACCTGTATTTACAAATTATGGGACAAGTTATACAACTCACCACACTAAACTATAACCCCATTGGGGCGGATCAACCAAGGGGGGAGGTGTCCCCTTGGCATTAATTCATGCCATGACCCTAAACACTTGACACTTTGGTCTAAAGCTTATATAAGCTCACTTTGACCATCAAACACACACACAACTCATTTTATAACTCAAACATCTGCATTACTCTCTCCCCCCTCCTTTGCCATGAACCACCACCACCACAACACCATTATCATACAATTTTCTAGATCACAAAAATACTACACTAGTAAAGATGATATCCAAGTATAACCCTTGTATTTTGGAGGTGATTTGAAGGGTTTTCAAGAAGGTTATACACAAGTTGGGGCTGAGATTATAAGGGTTATTATAAAGTCTATTGGGTAAAGAAAATGGTGATCAAAAGTTATTTTGGGTGAAGATCAAGTTGAAGATTGAAGCTTTGTTATTGTTTTGATCATTTAATCATTTTCTCATATTTCTTGTGGTAAAATCTCATGAGTTTTGTTTATGTTCTCTTTTGATTTTCAAATTGTATATGTACATGCATGATGTATGATGATCAAGAATTAAAATGGGCTTTGTGTGTATGAATCTAGGTTAATTAAAGCTAAAATAGCCATTTAAACAAGTAAAATGATCATAAAATTTATAGGCTGTAATGAACAGTAGGTTTTATAAATTTCTACAGGTTTGAGGTTGTATTTGAGTATATTAGGTTGTAGATAATCCTTTTGTGGACACTTGGCAAATTGGATGATTTCAAGAAAGTGAATATTAAGTGAGATATGATCAAAACACCAAAACTAGTAGATTCTGACCTTTCTGTACAGATGGTATAAAAAGTCACATTTACAGACTGAGTTGGTTAAAAAGTTAAACCTATGAGACCTAGATAAAATCATGTAGATTCTGAATCAGTTGGATAGTCAACCAACTCTTTATGGTTTGAAAATGACATCAAAAATGGTGAAAGTGAGATTTCAGTCCGAATTTGTAACTTGACCTTTATGTAGTAAATTGTTCATATGTATAAGTATACTTAAACTAAGTACAAAAATGGTTTTGGATCTATAAAGTACACTTAAATATGAAGCTAATGATAAAATTATATCAATTATACCATTTACGGTTTATAAATTATAACTATTTTTGTAAACATAAAAGTATACAAAATTTACTACTACCCGAACACTATACTATGTAAAGCGATTTTTGTAACTAAAACCTGATGTGTTGTTGGGAGTTTTAAAATGCTAACATACTGATAATAAAAGTATCCCGACCTCGAGAACCCGAAAAATTATAACAAGAGTCATATATAAGCTTAAATGAGCCATAAGGCCTTATTGGGCCACTAGGCCCAATGTAACAAATTGGACTCTATGGACTTAGCTTTAGGCCCAATCCACTTGGACCTAACTAATGGGCTAGGACCTGGTCTTTGAGTGATAATATCAACTTAATAACTTAATGGGCTTGCTTAATGGGCCTATTGGGCTTTTTGGACTAAATTGAATAATATGAGTAAGTGGGCTAATAATAAAACAAACTAAAAACCTAGAAAACTCTAAGTGTGAAATAAATATATTGCAAGAGCATGATCATCATATAAACTACATGTATACATATACTTATTTAATTTATGAGTTTTCGTTAATTTTTATCGACTAGAAACCTAAGACCCGTTACAATTTGTATAGGTCTTGGTTGATTGACGCGCCTACTTCCGAAGTTTTTATTCATCGATATTCTCGTCCGACATCACTAAGTGAGTTCATAGCCTCGCATTTTTACACTTTAATTGTTTTATAAACCCGCGAGGGAGATAACATGCTTGTTTTTAAAATAGAACACAAGGGAGATTGTATGCTAGTTGCCTTGATTATTATAAGTTAGCTTAACTCGCTAGATAAAAGACCCGCGGAAATCATGAATTGTTAACTACCGGGAAATGGTAGACGCTTATACATGAAATAGTACTATTTGGAGGCTGCCACCTCCAATCCGTGACGACTGGCTATCGTCAAGTGTCGGGAATATGACACAACGGATGCGTTGTATAGAGAATAATATGCACTCATAGCGAGGGTGTATAGTAGGCATACCTTGTTGGGAACCCCAACATAATTAGATGGTAACGTTCAATGTCATGAGACTTATAAATAATCCCCCGATATAACTTTGTTTGGCCACATCGTTATATCCTGATGAATATTGAGAAATGATACTTGTGTTCGGAAATTTTATTGTTTATATATATAAACTCTATGGATTCACTCAACATTATTGTTGACGTTTTAGCATGTTTTATCTCAGGTCCTTGAAGGTAATTCGGCGATGGAGAATAATATATATATACTATATTAAAATCTATGGATTCACTAAACAGTATTGTTTGCATCGCTGTAGCTGCCGTTTTTGTGTGAACAGGTCATTGATGGTAATCTATCCGGATTGCTCAGTCTAAAGCCCTTACACCTGGAGCAGATGAGCCTGCATCTCCTCCAAGAGATGACAGTCATGGATAGGCTTTCCCTACTGCCACTAGCTTAGATGCAAGGCAGGACAGGGAAAACATACCTAAGACCTCTGCCATGCACCATGAATCATCTCTAAGGGTTACTTCTCTTAGTGGTAATGAGGGTAATTTGCAACTCAAGCTCAATGAATTAATGGACTTTTCTACCAAATTGCAAAGTCAACACTCTCAGATGGCTGCAAAAATCTAGAGTCAAGATCTGGAAATCTCACAATTAAAGACCAAGATCAAGACTTTGGAGGATGCTCAAATGACTAGAGGAGATATTCAAGAGGATGCTCCAAACAGGGGGGGAATGATGGATCAAGGGGAGGATTTTGGCATTGAAAGGGATAGCAACAAAAGCACTAACAAAGGGAGTAAGAGCACAGGGGAAATGGCAAATGTTTTGAGTTCTATGGGAGCTGCTAATATACTAGCCAGTAGAGGTTTAAAGGAAGTTTTTACCACTGCTAGTCCACCAGTTCCCCTGTTAGTTTATTTGTTCCCACTGTTGCTGCCACTGCTAGTGAAAAGGATTCCACTACTGCTGTTATCACTACAACCACTGCTGTAACACCATATACAAAAAGGACAAGAGCATCAAGAGGGGTTGTTATGACATCCTCATCACCTATTCCTATCAACATTCCATCTATCAGCAAGGAAGACAAGGGCAAAGGAATCATGACTGAACCTGCAAAACCAACTAAACATAAGGTTCAAGAACAAATGAGTAAACAGTGTGTCATCCAATTCTAAGCCACCTAATGCAGAGCCACCTAATGCGGAGTCGTCTGATTCTATATCATCTGATTCTGAGTCAGAGGAAAAGGAGGCCGACATTGCACCTGAGGACACTTTTGGGACTATTACCCAAAGGCCTTATGCTATTCGTGACTTTCCGAGGGGCTTATATAAGATAGGAGAGTCATCTTCTGCTCGTGACTCATCATATTTTTTTTTATTGGTGGATTGGCCACCTTGGGCTTAGTGGAGTGATTTGGAGAGTCCGTGACGAGCTGGACTTAAGAGGCTGAGTTGGGTACAGCCAAACGAGATTGCTTTTTCTCAAAAGCTAAGGATAAAAATTAGGAGAAGAAAGGGAAATACTTATCATGATTGGGAGATTTAAGCATGGTTTGGGTGATGTTTTAGAGAGTTGAAGGTGTTAGAGAGACAGGGAGAATGCTACTTCGAAGAGAAGTTAGTTGAGGTGAGATGAAGTAGAAGGTTGGCTTGTATGGAGCATGATATGGTGGAGAAGAGATTACATGCATCTTATGGGTGGAACAAGAGGTTTTATATGAAGATGGTTCGCATTGGGGTTGTTCCTAAGCCACCATCCGATGATGAAGGTACTGAGTGTCCGAGAAAGAAATCGAAGAAATTTCTTTTGATGGACGAGGGGACCTTCCGAGCCATGTTGACCACTAGTTGACTTTTAGTAGATTAGTTTATCATTTGTAGTAACTTTTGTAAATCACTAAATAAACTGTGATATCAGTTAGTGAAACATAGTCCTTGGAGTTGTTATAGCATTAGATGGTGACTTGTATTCGTGTCACGATAAACTTATCGACTCGTTTGTGATTAATGAAATGACTATCTTTTGATTTTTAAATTTATACGTGTGTCGTTGTTATCTTTCTTTTCTTGTTCTTTTAATGTTTTATTGTTTGATGCAATCATTGAATGACATAATCATTATGATTTGATTGTGTTCTAACTTCATTCTCTCGTATTCTCAATCGCCAATCGATATCATGGTTCTCATGATGATTTTAGCTAAACTCATTTCCTATCATATTGTAATCATTTCACCCATTCATTTTGTGAACCACTCTTTATTACGCTCATGCAAACCACTTATTGTTTAATAAGTTAATATAATATCACCTGAGAAAATTTAAATTGTCATCATTTTATGAGTTATTTTAATTGAGAATTATAAATAGTTGCTATCACCATAAAATTATTTATTAAACATCTTGTAAATTAAATTACTTTCATACTATGAACGGTTTTGTAAAATCATTTTTGATTTCTATCTTATAATTAAGCATGATTATACATTTAAATATGATGACATTAGTTTGACGAACTGAGCATTGCATTGCTATTCCTAAATTATACATAGTCGTGCACCTACGTATAATTTAGAAGGGGCCATGCAAGGTTGAATAGTAGTCACCATAAGATTTTGATAAAGATCAATTTTTAACTGTAATTCTGAAAAATCAAGATTTTGTATGGTTTGCAAGTGGTACAAGTAGGGACATCTGCATATGTACCCTTATCCTTTTCCCAATCGAATTACCCATCTGTGGATGCGGTCTTACTTGACAATTGTTATCTACTTCTTATTTCCTTTCTTTCATCATGAAATTCTTTGGACACTTATCTATTTATCGACTATTGATACCCGACTTGAAGTTTCGACGTTCATATCCTTTCTTTTCGACTAATCCTCCTTTGAGTAATGTGGGTAAAAATTCGATGATGCGTCAGAGGTGAATAAACGAATTAGGAAGTATGGGGTTTATGCATATCATTATGGTATTAGCCTTTCTTTTGACTCGAAATTCGCCCGCTGTAAATCACGCGTTAACTTTGCTCTTTTATTGCTAACTCTGTCTCTTGATTCCTTTGATTCGAGAAAGGTTATGAGTTATTCCTAGCTATGAAGTCGAATTGGCCGATGGAGAAGTAGTAAGTACCAATAATGTGTGAAAAAGGTGTACACTTAATATTTTAAACCATTCTTTTCCAATCGATTTAATGGTTATTGAACTGGGAGGTTTTGATATCATTATTGGGATGGATTGGTTATCACGATACGATGCCACTATTTTATGTGGTGAGAAAAAGGTTAGGATTCCCTTGTAAGGTAAGACGTTGGTTATCGAAGGTGATAGAAATAATTCCCGATTGAAGATCGTTTCTTGTATTAAAGTTTGAAAGTATATCGAGAAAGGTGGTGAGCTATTTTTAGCTCAAGTAACCGAGCAAGAACCAAAAGAGAAGCGATTAGAAGATGTCCCTGTTATCCGAGATTTTCCCGAGGTATTTCCTGAAGATTTACTTGGACTCCCGCCACCTAGGCAAGTTGAATTCCGTATTGATCTTATTCCCGGTGCTGCACCTGTGGCGCGTGCGCCATATCGTTTTAGCACCATCCGAAATGAAGGAGTTGTCCAAGCAACTGCAAGAGTTGTTGGAGAAAGGTTTTATTCGACCGAGCTCGTCACCGTGGGGAGCTCCGGTCTTGTTCGTGAAGAAGAAAGATGGATCGTTCCGAATGTGCATTGATTATTGAGAGCTGAACAAGTTGACGATCAAGAATCGATATCCATTACCGAGGATTGATGATTTATTTGATTCAGCTGCAAGGTTCTTGTGTTTTATTCAAAGTTTGTTTTACGGTTCTGGTTTAATCAACTTCGTTCGCGAGGTAAGACTTCCAATTACAGCATTTAGAACTCGTTATGGACATTATAAGTTTCAAGTAATGCCTTTTGGACTGACTAATGCACCTACAGTATTCATGGACTTGATAAATCACGTGTGCAAGCCGTATCTTTATAAGTTCGTGATTGTATTCATTGATGACATTCTAAATTATTCCAGAAATAAAGAAGAACATGGTGAACATTTGAAGACTATCTTGAATATGCTAAGGAGCGAAAAGTTGTACGCTAAGTTTTCAAAGTGTGATTTTGGCTTGATTTTGTGCAATTCCTTGGCTCATTGTAATTGAAAAAAAAAAACTGTAATTGTAGAGTTCACTGTTGATCACTCCCCATACCAACAAGATCGAAGCCATTAAAAATTAGGCTGCACCGACTACACCAACGGAAGTGTGACAATTTTTAGGTTTGGCAGGTTATTATCGAATGTTATTAAGGAGAGATTTCTCCACTACTATTACACCATTTGTGTGTGTCCAACTTCACTTAGAAAAATAAGCGTATGTGTGGGCGACGACGAAAGGAGGCATTTCAAAATTGAAGCTGAATTGTGTAGTGCGCCATTATTATCATCCATACCGAAGGAAGCAAAGACTTTGTTGTGTATTGTGATACATCTCTTAAAGGATTTGGAGCTGTTTTAATGCAACGAGAAAAGGTGATTGCATAAGCCTCTAGGCAACTTAGAAAGAATGAGGAAAACTATATGACCCATGACTTGGAATTAGGAGCGGTGGTTTTTGCTCTTCCGGACTATGCTCAGACATTTTTTTGTATGGCAGACTAGGCGCTACGGTATACACGATCATAAAAGAACTACATATATTTTGGATCAAAAGAAGCTAAATAATGAGGCAGCGTAGATGGATTGAACTTCTGAGTGATTACGATTGTGTTATTCGTTATCACCCAGGAAAGGCAAATGTTGTCGCTGATGCGTTGAGCAGGAAGGATAAGGAACCAATTCGAGTGCGTGCTTTAGTGGTAACGGTACCTAACAATTTACCCGAGCAAATTCAGAATGCCACAAAATTAAGCGTGCAAGGAGGGAAAACTATTGATGCCGAAGGATTTCGTGGCGAATGGGAGCAATTTGAAGTTAGATCCGATGGTACGAAATTTCTGAAGGGACGAGTATGGTTACCATTATTTGGAGGATTGAGAGGTCTAATCATGTTGGAATCTCATAAGTCAAAATTGTTCATTCATTCCTGGGTCGGTAAAAATGTTCCCATGATTTAAGGAAGTTATACTGAGTGGCGAATATGAAGCTGACATTGCGCATTTGTCAGTAAGTGCTTGACATTATGCTAAAAAAAAAAAAAAGTCAGGTGAACACCAAATGCCATCAGGATTACTTCAACTGTCGGAAATTTTCCTGTTTAGAAATGAGAGAGAATTTTACAATGGATTCATTACAAGCTTCAAGAACTTATCTGGATAAGATTCAATTTGGGTCATGTTGATCGATTTGACTAAATCTACTACTTTATTCCAATGAATGTGAAGTATAAAAGGAGAGGCTTACTCGATTGTATTTGAAGGAGATTGTTTGTAGGCACGGGGTGCCCGTGTTGATTATTTCAGACCTAAACCCTCGTTTTGTATCCGGATTTTAGAGGATCCCTTCAAAAGTCATTAGGGATGAATTTGGATATGAGCACTGCTTATCATCTCAATCTGATTGGGGGGGGGTTCATGTGAAAGGAACGAATACTGACGCTGAAATCATGTTTACGTGCTTGCGTGATTGACCTTGGTAGTGGCTGGGATAACCACTTACCTTTGGCTAAACTCTCATACAATATTAGTTATCACACTAGTATTAAAGCCGCACCTTTCGGAGCTCTTTACGGAAGGAAATGTAGATCGCCTGTATGCCGGAGTGAGATTGGAGATGTCCAACTCACGGGACCAGAAATGATTCGCGAAACGACAGAGATGATCGTGCAAATCAAGAACCGATTATTGGCTGCTCGTAGTA
This sequence comes from Tanacetum coccineum, assembly GCA_026074375.1. Lineage (NCBI taxonomy): Eukaryota > Viridiplantae > Streptophyta > Magnoliopsida > Asterales > Asteraceae > Tanacetum > Tanacetum coccineum. The sequence goes on along the minus strand of BQNB010143420.1, from coordinate 1,986 downwards.
GACAGAAAAGTTATGCGGATGGGAGACGTAAACCTTTGGAGTTCGAGGTGGGTGGCAAAGTTATGCTGAAAGTATCACCGTGGAAAGGTGTTGTACGATTTGGAAAACGTGGGAAGTTAAGTCCCCGTTATATTGGACCATTCAAGATTTTATCAAGAGTAGGTCCGGAGGCATATAAACTGAAATTACCCCGAGAGCTTCAAGGAGTTCACAATACATTCCATGATTCGAACTTGAAGAAATGTTTATCTGATGAAGATCTTATCATTCCACTCGACGAAGTAAGGATCGACGAGAAGTTGCACTTCATCGAAGAACCTATTGAAATCATGGATAGAGAAGTGAAACAACTTAAGCAAAGTCGAATTCCTATAGTTAAAGTTCGATGGAACTCGAGTCGTGGACCGGAGTATTACTTGGGAACGGGAGGACCAGATTTGGAAGGAAATACCCACATCTCTTTTGATTTTAGAATAGAGCGGGCGACAGATAAATTGATCTTCATGGAAGAAGATCCCCTTTTAGGGGAAATGCTGTGACAATCTGTCAAATTCAAGTCGTTATTTTATTCTCGAGTATTAAATATAATTTTCATTTTTATGTTGAGATGTGAACTCACTATTAACCGGAAGAAATTAGGGTTTACGTTTGCAAATTAAGTAACGTCAACGAAGAACCGGAGAATCCTACGTTAAGTATCGATGTTTATGTTATCGAATTTCTGTAGAAATATTTTTATTACATTCGTTTTTATTTTTCGTGTCTCGTACTATTTTTACTTTTTATGAAAAACGACTACAAATCGTACATTTTTAAATATCGAACTTTGATAATACCCGCATTTACAAAATGTGGGACAAGTTTTTTTTATAACTCTTCCCATTAACCTAAGGGGGGTCAAAAGTGGAAGGGATCCACGATTGACTACCCCCATTTTTACAATATAGCAGCGGAAGATAATCTGGGGTATTACTTCATGGATACAACAATCATAATCATAGAAAACAACTTTAAAAGAGACGTTGTTGGAAAAATTTAGTTATCATTCATCATAATCAGAGTTTTTACAAAATGCAGGTCCCAAAATCTAAAATATCAAGTTTGAATGATAACAGTTCAGCCATCTTCGAGTCCATGCCACTCCGTACCGCAACTTGCTCAATTACCTGAGATAGAAATGCTAAAAAGTCAAACACAATGGTTTGAGTGAATTCATAGTATTAATTCTTTCTAAAAAAGTTTGATATATAACAGTTTGAATTACATGGTATTAATATACTAATTGTATAAACACAATTATTATGAAATGAATATTGTTATTGATTTGGGTCTTGTTATTATATACCCGTTTATCATAGTAACAGTGTATTATTGCGTTATTGTCTTGTTTGGTCTGATTGGTCTTGTCTGGTCTTGTTCCTTGTCTAAACACATCGCAATAACACATTATCCTCAAAAGTCAATTTGATGACTTGAAGAGCTCATAAAATCAACATATTAACATCCAAAGTCAATTTAACGACTTGTAGGATTTATTACACTAACGTTGATATCCAAAGTCAATTTAACGACTTGAAGTCAAATTTAACGACTTGTAGGATTTATGAAACTAACACATTAATATCCAAAGTCAGTTTAACGAATTGAAGTCAAATTTAACGACTTGTAGGATTTATACTACTAACACATTAATATCCAAAGTCAATTTAACGACTTGAAGTCAAATTTAACGACTTGTAGGATAGATAACTTAGACAACAATTGTAATGATATGTCAAGATAGCATGTAACTTGTATTCGTAATTTATGGCATGTATAAGTCTTTGAAAAGTAATCACATTGTTATAAGATAAACGAATATGCAAAGAGTTTGTAACAAGCATGTATCCCCCTCACGGGTTTATAAAACATGTAAATTAAGTAAAGGCGAGGTTATGAAAATGAGAAAGTTAAGCCGCGGGTCATATTAGGGCTTAATTAGGGTTT
>BQNB010143419.1:0-16994 GCA_026074375.1 Tanacetum coccineum | reverse complement strand
GCACATCCGGAATGATCCGTCTTTCTTCTTGACAAACAAGACCGGAGCTCCCCAGGGCGAGGAACTAGGTCTTATAAAGTCTTTATCGGATAGCTCCTTCAGTTGCTCCGATAACTCTTTCATTTCGGAAGGCGCTAATCGATAAGGTGCTCTAGCCTCCAGGGCCTAGGTACGCATGATATACTGAACAGCAAGATCATCTGCAGCCTGACGCTGCCACTCGTGGCGACGCACATCAGTCTCTAATACTGTAACTCGTGCCTCTAATGCCCTACAGTGAGCTTCAGACCTAGCCAAGTCCTTCAGTTGCTCCAATAACTCTTTCATTTCGGAAGGCGCTAATCGATAAGGTGCTCTAGCCTCCAGGGCCTGGGTACGCATGATATACTGAACAGCAAGATCATCTGCAGCCTGACGCTGCCACTCGTGGCGACGCACATCAGTCTCTAATACTGTAACTCGTGCCTCTAATGCCCTACAGTGAGCTTCAGACCTAGCCAAGTCCTGACGGGTCTGAATACTCTCTTGCTCGTAAGCAAGTCTCTCTCTCCTCAATACCTTAATCTCAGCTCTCACAGCTGCACGATCCTTCTGGGCATCGTGATGTCGTGTGTGAAACTCCGAACTCTCTCTACTGCGAATATCTACCTGGTAACTGACCCTCCTGTTGACCATCTCTAAGGCGGTCATCATCCTCCTCTCAGTATCTCGGAGTCTGGTCTCTATAGTGGGTCCTGGCTGTCTCGCAGCAGCAGCAGCAGCAGAACTCTCTCCAACCTCACACCCAGGTCTGGGAGTAGTAAACGAACAAATAAGCAATAAGACGAAAACGTAAGAAATCAGACGAAAACGTAAGAAATCGGACGAAAACGTAAAAAAACGAACGAAAATGTAATAAATCGGACGAAAACTTAAGAAATCGGACGAAAACGTAAGAAATCGGACGAAAACGTAAAAAAAAGAAGAAAACGTAAGAAATCTGACGAAAACGGGCGAAAATTTAAAAAAACGGACGAAAACTTAAGAAATCGGACGAAAACGTAAAAAATAGACGAAAACGTAAGAAATCGGGCAAAAACGTAAAAAAAACAGACGAAAAAGTAAGAAATCGGACGAAAACGTAAAAAACAGGTACATACTCTGGAGAACGTGGTGCCTGCTCAAACAACTGTTGGGCAGCCTCCTCGTAAGGATCCTCAGATGGAATACTCCAAGATCGTGCCTCAGAGTGAACAGAAGTATAGGTAACGGCAGAATCAGCTGACATGACTACTGTGACCAGCAGAAATGGCTTATATGAGTATATTATATAAGACTCTTATAATATACATTTATATCATAACATGTATATCAAATATGAATGCATCTAGTCCAACCAACTAATGCAACAAGCAGTGTATGCATGAATGTATGCACATATGTATGTCCCGTGTAAATCCCTTGTTATAAAAACAACTTTTGAAAACGGTTATAGTCCAGCAAAAACATTTGACCTGGTTCTCTATAACCTTGGCTCTTGATACCAATCTGTAACACCCCCAAATTGGGTCGCAGCGGAATATGGGTCCGGGGCGTGTTACTTCTCAGATCAATAACACAAGATATATATAGAACGACCAAAAAAGTCGTTGAAACGATACATTGGGATTTAACAATAGTAATTGTTCATAAGCCCAAAGCTTAAACTTGTTCACTGATCAAAATACAAAGATTTTTCCGCCTAATTACAGATGACTAAATGAAATGCGACAAAATCTTTAATGCATGACATCCAAATAAAAAACCACCAATGTATCCATCGCACCTCGTGCTTATTGATCTCTTGAAAAACATTGCTTTAAAACGTCAACAATAATGTTGGTGAATTCATAGGTTTGATAAATATATATTGTAGGACCACAAGATCTCCAAAATGTTTATGATAATGAAAGCATGCAGATATTCTATAAATGTAATTACGTTGATCTACGCTCATGACATGATGCTGACATGTATGGATGCCAATTAATGGCCGTTCGCCCAGGTGATGTTCTTAACCGCAAACATCCTATATTCAACATGGTTACGTTCGTTTCGCTAGTGATAGCTAATACCCAACGGGGGTTGTACAAACCCAATTAGATCTTATTTATAACATTGCGCTCGTAATGAGCGTTCATTGATATTGGGGCTCGGATTGGGTTATCGCTACTTTGCAACATGTTATCATAATATGAAACTTAACCACTTGTGTCCAGTTGTAAAACATTGCATGTTTTTCACCCCAAAAACTTTGTAAAACAAAAGCATGTAAAACGTGGGGCTATGAACTCACCTTGAGTTCTGATAATCCAAATATCGCAGATAATGCGTCACGTAAAAGATCGAATGCAACCTAAATTATCATAGGTCGTATAAGTACCGAGTACTTTAATTGATAACATTGATGTAATCCTATAGATTATATCGTACTATTGTTCGGGCTATCATAATTAAAGAGGTCATGACATGACGTTCGAGGAGTTAGGACACTTTAAATCGTTATCCAACAAAACTGTCGAAAGCCATTACGGAGAGGCCTCATTATCGATGAAAACATACTAGTAATATAGTACTTTGATAAACAACATTATTATTCTAATATAGTTACTCAACCAACTAATGGTTTTGGTAAAATTGTGTTTAAACAAAGTTAAAACGTTTTGTAATTACGTTTTTGTTAAAACTGGCGTACCTTTCGCGTTTTTAAACACGTATCTGCGTTTCTTATGTCCATTTTTGTAGTAAGCGGGGTTATCGATATTTGACATTTTCATAATTTTGTCCTGTATGTACAAGTAACTTTTACTGTTCATAACAGGACATGAGTTTTTTAAAATTGCGTATTTTGTTGTGTTAAAAAACCGAAAACGTAGTATTTTATTCGTTTTTAGCTACGTTTTTAGTGATTCTTTCGAGGACGTTCTTGTTTTTGAAGTTCTATTATTTTCGATGTTTACAATAACTTTCTGTCATGAATAGTAACTTTTATAAAAATAGTTTTATAAAGTATTAGTCGTTCGTTAAAACTCGCGAAATTCCTTAACTCGGCTTCGTTTTGTATTTGAACAAATTATGATTCTTACATTTTGGAATCCTATAAAATTATGTGTTATTTGTTTAAATATCAACAACTTGCTATTTCTAATTTTTTATTAAATATGGTTTTTATAAAAAATTTACCTTTCGACTTCGTTTATTAAGTTATAACTCGTTTTTAACTTAACTTTTTCGTTAGTAATCGTTGAAAGTTTCTTACCTTTCAGAATCGTCGTGAAAATGTATTATCTTATAATAATATAAAATTGACGTATTGCTAAAATTCGAATTTTGGACAGCAAGTTTGCTTGAGTTTGTTAAGTCCATTTTCAACATTTTCTTTATACTTTACCACTTTGTATTTTACAAAAATTAGTCCTCATATTAATCATATATGTTATAAATATAACATATTTAAGTGTCCATTGTCCATCAAGTCTGCATGTGTCCAACTTTTATAAAAGTCAATCAATATCTTACAACCACAACTTTAATATTTACCATAATTTACTAGTTTTTCATATGGCTACTTTTATACAATAATCATTAACATACAAGCCTTCCCATCTTGTTATAACTTTATTTTAATGATTATCTAACATCAATATATGTTCATAATTAACCTCAATATGTCATTTGTATTTCTTTAACTTAAAACATATTATGAAACTATGAAAACCCTAATTAATACATAATCATTTTCATGTTTAACCAAGAGTGTAAATCACTTGTGTGACCATTTTAGCATGATGTCAACAACATCATAGGGTATATAAATGTGTACATTACGATGACAACAAATAAAAACTTCTCTTTACATGTTAATGATCCTAAATGGGGTTTATGCTAAAATAGAATAAATCTTATGCATAAAAATGAAAGTTATCAGAATCATTAAAGAGTTAAGTGGACATTAGGATGTGAGATGATGATGATGTGATAAAGTGCTAAACCCTTGTTAGCACAAAATCCATAGCTTTACACAAGAAAACCCTAGCTTTCCTTAACAAAACCCTAGTTTTCTTTTACTTGCTTAATACTTGTAAATGGTGATTCAATGGATGGAAACACCTTAGAATGTCTTATAATGGATGTGTATAAGTGTGTATGGGTTGATTAAAATTTTGTATGGGTTTGTGTGGTTGGGGTTTTGATGCCGTAGCATGTATAGAGCCAAAAGGGAGTATATGTTTGATTTTTATAAAGTGTAAAGTGTGTATGAGTTATCTTAGCTATAGTAATGCATTTATATAGGAAGTTTAATTTTAGTAAGGGACATGGTATGGCTCAAGGGTGGTCTTTAGGTCTTAGGGATGGCTTGGTCTTGGTCTAAGTCAAAGAAACAAAGTATGGTGTGCATTAAAGAAGCATGGTGTTCTTTTGACTAACATGGAAGAGTTTTCCTTATAACACTTGTGTAACTTTGTATCCATGCAAAGAATTTCGGCATGACGGATAGTATTTGATATGGATATTAATTTTGTAGTTTTTATGTATGGGTCTAAAAGTGGGTATTGTGAGCGTTAGAAAAGTTTCGGTTGATTTCCGGGGAGTGCCTAACGCAATTTATCGCGAACGTATACCACTTAAGTATCCGATAAAAATAAAATGAACAAAGTTAATAAATTATTCTCAAAATAATTATATAACCTTGATTGATGTAAACATTTAATTGTTTGAGCCAGTTTACATGTTCGCTAATTTTTGTGCGTACGCGATTTACCTATCGCTTATGATTTAAAGTGGAACACGTTTCATTACAAAAAGTAATGCGGATTGATTGACGTCGTCGATGACTTGAAAACATAAGTGTGTATATACCTACATGGAAATCCTGTATGCAAAACGGTGAAACTATAAAGAGTTAACATAGATAATGTGCAACCTTTCTACTCAATGGTACGGAAGGATCTCAGATTGCCTTTATTCGTGGTCTTGAACGATACTGATCAGTGTTCTCTGTAGCAGATGTGCGAAGAAAATAAAGTAACTTTTGCTACTGGTACTTTAACTGACGATGCCCTGTCTTTGGTGGAATTCTTACGTCAACCTATTGGAATAAATCAAGCCAATCAAAAATCACTTGGGATCGAATTGAAATGACTCTTAACCATAAGTTTACCCTCAAACTAAGTCAGAAGAAGGAAGAAAATTTTACCAACATGGTTATGAAAGGAAATGAGCTTAGACTTACATTAGGATATTCAGTTTTAGCTCTTATGCCCAACATGTACAAACGCGAAGAAATTATGGAAGTCTTCATCAATGGACTTACCTTGAAGTATTAAAGGGAAATGTTTACTGCCTCGAAGCCTTTAGATTTCGTTATTCGTCCCCTAGAGTAGTTTAGAAGTGAAAATTTCTTTGTAGGGTTAATTTTGAAGATTTTAGGTTTTGGACCCTTTGCTCGGGATTCGTGCTCTCGTTTTTTTAGCTTAATTTCATAATTTTTAGGTTTTTCTTAATCGTTTTTATTTGTTATTGTTTAACTTAGCTTTCCAGACCCTCAAATCATTTCTCTCATTCAAACTCCAATCTTCCGACTGTATCGATTTTCCATCACAGCCTCGTTGGGGATAAACGACCCGGGAACATTCTATACTGCTTCCTGGTTTTATTGATTATTGTTTTTTTTGGATTATATATATTATTATATATTTTATTATATATAATTGAAAGAAAATTACCAATCAGAACTCAAGACTGTTTCTAATTTTAAGATATCTGGTCTTCTACAGCCTTGGCAGACGTTATGCAAGATATTCTCCAAGTGCTTGACTACACGCGTTACGGGATGGGACCAACCGCCGTTGCAGATAATGCAAATGTTATACTGCTTTGTCAATAACATTCATGTGGATTATGCGGAGTTAATGTGGGAAGGCATTTACTATTCGCTTCATCATCCTGCCACTTCGATCCCATACCCACGATTTACGAAGATCATCATCAGTCATTATATGACTATCTTTCCTGACATTTCCAGACGTGCTCGAGATGCTTATCACAATCTTCAAGATGATGATATTATGAAGAATATCTTCAATTCAGGAAGAAACAAGAACAAGGTTGGGATGCGGATACCAGCATGGATGATCACAGACGAGATGAAGCTTACGGAGCATTATAAGATGTATGCAGAGGTGTTTGGGCTAGATGTTCCTATGACTCAGTCACAACCGACTGAGTCTACCCAGGGAACGCATAGGACACTTAGCGCCCCTAGGTCACCTAACCCTGCTACGGAGCCAGCTGAGTCAAGTGTTCCAAAACGATCAACTGTGATCCATTTTTGATTACCGTCAAGGCAATCTGCACGACTAACACCACCTGTTCCAGTGCCAACAGCAGAAAAAGCTGATGAGATGATTTTACAAGACATGATTCAAGTAAGTTAAGTCTTGCTGAGTACAGAGTCGTGAAGAACAATGAAGAAGCAAAGAGGTAAATGTCGGCACTAGTGTCGAAACATTGGCACCTGAGGAGATTGAGAAGCTTGTTGAAAATCCTGAGAATGTTGATGATAGTTCACCCCCTAGGCATGATGACACATCTATTCCCAGGCACCTAGTTTAGAGCACTCGGAGTGGAAGGAAGGTACAGAGGTGGAGATTGTTCAAGAAAAAGATGAAGAGACTTCAAAGGATACGGATGGTCGAACTCCAAATTATTGGTTATAACTTGTAAATGTTGATGATGAAGAAGATGAAATAACCGATGAGTGTTTGAATTAGGAGAAGGTGCGAAGGGAAGAATGTAGAGGAGTCTCGGATTTTCACCTATTCCCTCACCAACTAGATCACTAGGAATATCTCTTACTCTCGTTATCTTTGGCATACCGGAGAAACTTAAGGAATGTCGGTTACTTCTCCTAAACAATCATCGGCGTTCATTTGGCCCACCAAAGTTCATAAAAACCAATCGTCTTCTATCATTGATCAAGGGCAAAACCAAATCGATTCAAAAGATACAAGACTTTCTTTTCTATGAATTACTTAAGACGATATGGCTTACTTATTTGCACCATTCAAGAAAAACGGTTCATGCACGGAAATCCCAGTGATCAACATTCGCTAATACATCTTCATGATGTTCATGATGGAAATGCTCCCTCGCTGGTGAAAGGTAAAAGAGTAACAGAGCATGTTAAGAAGGAAGGTTCCTGCGCAAAGCGTCAAGTTCGAGATCAAGTTCCGGTGTATGGTTCGAAACGGCTTGATTATGGAAAGGAAAGACTAAAGAAGAGCCTGCGATTAATCTCTTAAAGCTATCTGCGAGAAATCGTGGGCGTATGCAGGCACATATATCATCACAGTTCAAATGCAATTGACCAATGCCATTCCTTCTTTAGTGATGTCATCTCGTACGCAGTTAATATGTCAGGCATTTTCTTCATGTTCATCGGCACACAGTTCAATCTCCTCTGTTCCTGAACAACAGCATAATTGTTATCATTGCTATGAAGGCTGATTCCTCGTTACAAACTAGCAAGACATAGCAATTGGTTGGCTCTCCAGATGAAGTTTGAGGAAGAAACAAGTACACTAATGCTTGTTGACTTCTGCCATTCGCCCAAGAGATAGGACGATTCTCATGATGTATGCTTATCCCGAGGGGTGGAATAGTGCCAAAAAGGCAGAAGTCATTGAGAGTATGAAGCCTTATGTATTCTGGAGAGTCATGTTCTGGACAAGTAAAATGTAGAGGAACAGGTCCTTCTACTTCAGGTTAATCAAGAACAAGATGATTGAATTTGATTTCTGGATGGGACTCTTATGCTTTCTGATTATGATGAGTTTCCAACTAAGCAATAGTATAATCAAGCTATCATGGAAGAGATTATCTTTGACGATTGATGAAGTAAGTTGAGAAGATGGGGATGTAGATGCTAAGACAAAGATGTACTTCAGGAGTTGAACATAAGTTCTCATTGATCAGATTGAAGAATTTCTTGCAAAGGAGACATTGTTTTGGGAAAGCAGAAGGAAATTCTTGTATCTCTCTTCACGAAAGATTCACACCATTAGTTCAAAGTAATCAAAGAGATTGAAGCTCCAGCACTATCTTCTGATCAATAAGATCTTTTGTACTTGAAGAAAGGATTTCAGGTCCTTGAGAAGATTGTTTTGTCACTCATAAATTTCCGGCAATTGTCTCACGTTGATGATATTCGAAGATCGACTTCCAGATGGTGTTAATAGTGTTAAAGAAGTTTATTCTTATAGCAAGATATGGTGTTGAAAACTGGACGATTCCTCATGCAAAGATCTTTCTACATTGGAGATTAGAAAGAACGGAAGACCAAAGGAAGAAAGAATGGAATAGATATCTATTCTAAACTCTAAGATTCGGTTCAAGTCATCAAGACATTCTGGGATTTGGGTCATGAACATAAGTTTATCTCAGGAGATTGTAGCAAGATGAAGCTTAATGATTGCATAGTGTCAATAACTGAGCCATATTACAAGAACATGAATAAGAATGACATTGGAGACATGTCCTGATGAGCTTGAATAAAAAGTACTGATTATGCTGATACAGGATTGCTATGGTCTCTATCAGTGTTCATCAGAAGTTCAGTGATAGGGGAAAGAGTGCACGATTTTCAACTTGGAATCGAAAGCTATCAATAGAAGATCAATCTCATTGCACCATCATTACATTTTCCTAGGAATGAAGAATGTGATGTGTTTTCTATTGTCTATTGAGACTGTGTACATGGAATCTTTTACACTAATAGCCAGAAAGGAGAAAAAGGGTGATGAGACCTTCAGGAGATAACATAAGTTTTAATGATGCAACATTGAGGAGAACGCATGAAGGTCTAAGAGTGATTATAATGATGTCAAAGTATGGATATGTGCAACAAGAACTTTACAAATGATGAACTGGAGTTTCTTTAGTTGTTAGAAGAAGAGATTGAAAGTTTCGGTTGAAGTATCAGATCAAATGAGTAGATGGGTGATTGTACGTGAATGGAGACCCACTATGACATGTACGGGAACGCCAGAATAATCGACCTTAGGGGAGATTGTTAGGTTTATGAAATGTGTCGATTATTGTGGTTTTATTATTCAGACTTTATTTTGTTTAGGTCTTTATATAGCTTGTAATAAGTTTATTATGCTTTAAGGTAGAAATAGCTTATAACCAAAGTCTAGGGACTAGTATTGTCAAGATAGAAAAATAAGGAAGGGAAGCCTCCCTCCCATTGCCTATAAATAGCCCTCTAATCTTCATTAGAGGGTGATGCTCTTGTAACCAACTTTCTTTTCCCTCCTAAATAATATTTGAATTTTCCCTTCATTTGCTCTCATTCTCTCTAAGCTTGCATGTTGATATGATTGATTCAAGATTCATGTGACCTATCACCATATTCGTCCACACGCTTTATTGCTAATTGTTTTATTTCAGGATTCACATAAAGATGGAGATGGTGATGCCTTATTCCAGCTGAAGTTGGATTCATTACCACATGCTCATGCTCAAACTACAAAGACATACTATAAGCATCGAGATTCAAGAATCATGAAAGCTCAAAAATTAAAGACAAAGACTTCCGCACAAACTCTGATATACAAGATCTTCCTTCAAAGATATCAAGTCTATCAAGGAAGATTGTTAGCAAGCTTTCAAGATGATGCAAAGTATGAGCATGTTGGTCAAGACACAAGATCGCAAGGTGGCAAAGACGATCAAGACGAAAGGATAAAGATTTAAAGATCTTGGACGAAAAAGACGAAGTCAAAAGACAATGACAAAGGCTCAAGATCAAAGATCACAAAGTATGAAGGAACAAGCCTACAATGTAGACAGAGACAAAGATCACAAGAGCTCAACGACAAAAGCAATCTCATTGATCTCACGAAGGAGTGTCACAATGAACTCACTTCGGGGGAGATTGTTAGCCTCAAAATATTGAGTCGAACAATGGAAGTTCGTTCATTAATTATATTATGTCTCGGTCATTAATTAATATACGTTGTAATAGGCTAGACGGGTTAACGGGCTCTTAAATATAAGCTAATCGGTCACGTGTATCAGGCGAAAGTCCAAGTAATCCCGAGCCCGGCCCGTAGAATTACTAAAGGCATGAAATCCTTTTAGTTTTGATACATATACACCTCACCAAGGAAGGTGAGGTGGGTTGGTCATTTGTAACATTTTGCAAGTAAACTTCCCAATTCTCTCTACTTTCTCTCTCTACAATTCTTCTCATCATCCAATCTTATTTTCTTGTTCATCATTATGAAGTGAAGTGTTATTTGGATTTCGACAGAAGTAACACGTAAGGGGTTACGTGGAATTATAGAAGTGCTGCCTTTTAATACGGGTCGGCCGGGTTCTTTTTCCGACGGGTTTCGGCCTAACTCCGACAGGTTTTGGCGGGTCAACCCGGGTTTACATTAAATGTTTTTACCTGCATTTATGAGGCAAGTGCTGCCTTTTATATAAAATTTATAATAACGAGGTTTGTAACCCGTGCTTCGCCGTGAAGCGCGGGTTTTTTAAATTATGGCGGTTCTCATTGACGAATAATGTGATGGGGTATTTCGTAAATACCAGATACATCATTGAAACTACATTATTTGCGAGTGGAATAATGGGGAGAGGGGGCAATGAGTGAAAGAGTAGGGTCTAATTATTCCCAACATAATATATCTTAACTGACAAATACCCAACCCAGCTCCACCCCATTTCGATGCAAATATGTTATAGAAATAATCAGCAACATAAAGCAACAAATTTAAATATCATATTCCCAATCAATCCTGAATTTTGCTTTGTTTTTTATCTAATAGAATTGTTCTATAAACATCATTTGAGAGCCTGCATAAAAAAACTCCAACCTCTCTTCTTTTTCACTTCCAGGATCTCATACTTCATATTCGCACACATCCTTTCAATCTCTTGTACATGATCCATCGTGTCATTCACACACGTTCTTCCTTGTGCAAGACCCACTTCACTTTCATTTTTAGTACTCATTTGATCTTGATTTTCTGATACAAAAACCATCTTGCAATTAATGTACGGAGCCTTATCTGTTCACAGAAAAGAACTTGAACAGGAACTTGCACCCAACGATAGCTTTTGTATGTTCATGAGTCTGCATATATGCTCACGCTCACATTCTGTCAACCATGGATGTGCCTGTAATATTTTCATTAGGGAATTTGTATACATAGCGGAAGTGCAACTATATTGCGATACAATTTTTGTAAGCAAGATCAACAAACACCACCTAAAATTTACACCTAAGCGCAAGCACAAACAATACAGAACCGATAGTTTTTCTTACCGAATTCATCGGTTATAGTTTATGATTTCTAAGAAACACATATACATCATTAATCTTAACTGTAATGTCATTGTTAACTCATTTTCAATATTCAATGAATGTGGAAAATAACAATTAAGCTTCTGTGAAACTATTATAAGACGGCCATCTATCTCCTCATTAAGCTCGACAAAGTCCTGCCCGACTAATGTAGAAATTGTCAAGTGCTTTTGGATTTTCGGTTCATAGTATGTTTATTACTGGTTGTCTTTTAAGACAACAATTTGGTCTTTACTTTAGTTAGGGTTTCATTTTTTATCTATTTCGGGTTATTATCTCTATAGTAGGGAAATACACATGGTGGATATGTAACTTATTCAGTTTTTGGCAGTAAGAATCATAGAGTGAAAAGGAAATTTTAAATTTTTTTAGTCGCATTAATCAGCCATAATGACATTATTTAGTTTTGAATGCAATTCATCTATATAGTAGTAACTCTATAGATGTTAAACCATAGATAATTCAAAACCATTCAGAAGTAAAAAAATTTTAAGAGAAATAATGAATGAATACAAATGATAGACCATGGCTATGTGTACCTTATAATATAGGTGGAACATTTTTTGTAGCTTGTTGTTGTTTTACTGGAAGTATTCTAAATGAAAGTGTATGCGCACCTTCAGTTGCATCAGAGGGTATCAAACTTCGCTTCTATAATGCATATCAATTAATTTCCCCTACACCACAAAAAAGGGAAGTTAGATAAGTTCAGGGAATACCATTGCGGTGAAAAAAATACATGTTGATCCAAAAACCTACAAATAGGGTTGAATTGCAATGCGTTGATGTTTTTGCATTCCCAAAAGCTTCAAGTATACAACTGGTCTGAGCTATTTTGGTTGTTATCTCAGAATTACAGCCTCCATTAGAGGCTACATACTGCATTGCAAATCTTGCTGCTTCAGTCTTCCTTGATCCACTTTCGCCACTATAACATACCACATACAGGGGTTAAAAGGTCAGCTTATGCCATAGAAAGTAAAGTTTAAGACATAGAAAAATCACTATACGAAACTAACTCACTGCAGTTTTGACATATACAATAGTGCAACATTAATACTTATATTGTTTATACCATTGGGCCATCAACGCCTCTGTGGTAACAGTACCCCACTGTCAAGGAGGGGATTAAAACAGTAAGCAACATTAGAAAAGTATGTACCTTCAGGATGCCATATCATGCACGTAGCCGCGCCATCACGAAAAATTGTCTCGATTATGTTTCTGAAAAAAACACGTAAAGAAGATTTAGTATGTGATATATAAGTATGGTCGGTATTTTGTTTGAAGTTTGATGTGGTTCCTTGTTTTACTGAATGGATCTTTGCAACCAATAAAGGATGATAGTCAAGATGTATAAATACAACTGACTATTTAGAAACAATGATTATGAATAATATATGTTAATGCGGAATCTTAACACAAGTACTAAGAAGACAATGAATCAATTGGATTACAAACTTTATTAAAAGTGTTCTTGGAATGATCAAGATTGCTCACTATGATATTTGTATGTTCTGTATTAAATCTTGTCGTTTTGAACTTTCTTTTCGATCTTTGCTAGGGTTCCGTTTATATCATAAGGATAAACCCTAAAAGGCTTACATATCTTTTTCTAAAATATCTCATAAATATCTTTTAAATATCTTCTCAACGGTACTAACTAACTTTCTACTAACGGTACTAACTAACTAACAGTACTTAATACTTTGTACTGTCGGTACTAAGTATAACTGTCAGTACTAACTATTTGTACTGTCGGTACTAAGTTAAGAAAACATTAATCCTAACAATCCTCCCTTAAACATGAATGTTAAACTATTTTAACTTCATGTTTCTTCAATCCTTTAAGCTTCTTTTAACGCACAGAGGATGTATCCAAACATTCTTTATCATTTCTTAATCTTGTACACTCTATCCTTCTTTAGCAGCAACCTTGTCTTTTCAGCAATTCAGCAACATCTTTTCAGCTACTCAGCAACATCTTGTTACCTACAATCCAACTAAGTTGGCTTTGTAGTTTTTGGCAAACTACCAGCCATTAACGGATTTGATGTTCCTTTACCAGTAGCCGTTTGCTCTGGGATAGATAACTCTTCATCTAAGAATATGGTGAGTTAATTACCATACAGTTTTTGGTAAACTGTCAACCATCAACGGATTTGATTTGTCTTTACCAAATACCGTTTGTGTTTGGACTAGCCAATGCTTCATTGTCATAACATGGTGCATTGATAAACCATATAGTTTTTAGCAAACTATCAGCTATCAACAGATTTGAGTAGTCTTTACCAAGAACTGTTTGATCTTGGACTAGCCAACTCTTCACCAAGAAGCAAGGTGAGTTGAGAACCCTACAATTTTTGGTAAATTGTAAACCATAAACGGATTTGAGAAGTCTTTACCTCAAGCCGTTTGCTTGTGGACTAGCCAATTCTTATGCCTGTTAAGCATGGTGAATTGATAACCATTTGTTGTGTGGTGGTTAGCCAACACTCAATCCCTTCTCACTTCCATCAGTCTTATTCTTTAGATTCTAAATCAGCAAGTACCTTCTTGATAAATCGTATCAATTCCAATGCCATAGTACTTTCTTCTTCAGACTCCAATTTTAGCTTTAGCATTTGCATCAGTATTTCCTTTTTCAAAGGATACTTCTTCTCTATTAGCATGTGAACGACTAATCCTTCATCAGTCATCAAAGTGTGTACCCCTGAAGAACTATGCAGCTTCCAACTGACTACTTTCCATTCATGTTGTGAGTTCCAAAACTCATCTTGTTCATCTGGATTGAACATAACTATCAAATCTCCCCAAAGAACTTTATCAAAACCTTCAGGAATCTTATCTTGATATATGTCCATCACAAGTTTATATATAGCATCTAAGTCTTCTCTGTCAAACACTGAAAGCACTCTTATCAATGTGCTGAAGGATCTCTTTTGACCATTACTTCTTGTTACCACATTCATATTAATCTCTTCTGATCTTTTAGATTCATCAAACTGTGGTTTAGTGCCAAGATTCTCAGTCTTCCAGTCAATGATTGGATACTTCTTGTCAAGTATTTCATAATCTACTTCCTTGTCCTCATCTGGAGCTATTGTCAAGCACAATCTCAGCTCATCATTCTCTTTCTCAATGTCAGATGGGTCATCTTGAGAAGTATCTTGTTTGAATCTTCTTTTTCTTGACTTCATCTTTTTCCTTGTACCGTGCTTTCTCTTTCTTGTATTCTCTTCTCCTTTATCCTCTTCCTTGACTTCTTCTTTAGATTCCTGCTTGATCTCTTCTCCTTTGGAGGAATCTTTCTTATTCATTCTTTTGATCAGTCTATCATCTTCAACAGACCCAATAGCAATGAAATCTTCATCTGACCTTTTTATCTTTTCATACATTGCTTGTATGTCTTCAAACTTCTTACTCTTCAACTCAGAATGTTTGAAGTTCCCCACATGCTTTAAGTAGGTCATCATCTGATTTCTTAATTGATTCTTGGTTGGAGGTCTGTTTCTTATGGCCTCTGATCTTTGTTGAGCAAGGAATTTTCTCTGAGCAGCAATTGTATCATGAAGGAACTTTGCTCTTTCTTCTATTGTGAACTGCTCTCTTTCTTGCTCTTGAAGCTTCTCAGCAAGAATTCTGTCTGCCTCAATTCTTGCCTTTATATCATCAAAGTTTTTAATGAGAGCTTCATTTGTTGCTTTTTCTTCAGCAATCTTGTTTCTTTCTTCTTCTGCTTCCCATTCTTCTTGAATTTTCCTAGCCATTTCTTCATCACTCTCAAGCTGTTTGAATTTCTTCACAGCTTGAGGAATATCATCATCTTCACTTTCAGATTCATCCTCCTCTTCAATCTTCTTCTTCCCTTTGTCTTTTGGATCAATCTTTGGAAGAGGCTTTAATGTGAGAAGTGATCTTGTAGAAGTAGGCCTAGGTCTATTAATTTCTTCAACATCCTTCAACTCTACACCTTTCTCTTTTTCTTTAGAAGCAGCTTTGGCTTGACTCATGTTGAGGAGAAGTGTAGCTATTGTTTCATCATCACCAAATATCATAGAAGTGGGTGTTTGAGTGGATGTTTGAGAGGCTTTAGAAGCAATTTCTTCCTTAGTTTGATCTTCAGTACCTTCAACTTGTTCATCAGTACTAACTTTGGATCCGTCAGTACTAACTATTGGTCTGTCAGTACTAACTTTCTCAAAGTCGGTACTAACTCCTTCCTTGTCAGTACTAACTACATCTTCAGTACTAAGTCTATCTTCATCAAACTCCTTGTCTTCATCCACCATTTCTCTTGTCCTCCCTTCACTTTGAGCATTTTCTGTTTCCATGTGATCAATTTTATCTTCAGGCATTACATCAAACAGAGGATCTCTTTGAACTGATGATTCTCCTTTTGCTTTCTTCCTCCCTTGTTTGGATACAGACTCTTTGTGCACCCTATGTTTCTTTGAGAAGCTCTTCCTTGGGAATCTTTGCTGCAATGAGACACTCTTCAGATATGCTTTATGATGTTTGATGACAGGTTTAGCTTGCTTCTTGAGCTTTGTGATCTTAGCCTTTAAGAGTTTAATTTCCTTGGCTTGATCTGAAACCTGTTTACATAAAGAGATACAAAGATCATAGACATTTTGGAGAGTCATGTCATCCTCATTCCCTGAAAGGGATGTATTATTAGATGAATGATCTCCAAGATTCTCACCAATAGGTTCTAGGATTGAATCAGTAACAATAGGAGTGGGTGAAGGTTTTGGTGAAGGTCTGGGGGAAGGTCTTAGGGAAGGGTCAAGTTGTTGCTTAAAAGGTACCTCACTTGGTTGAGCAAAAGATGAGTCAGGCAGTGACTCATTTGGGACTTCACTAGTGGGAGCAGGAGAGGGTGATGGTTGTTCATCAGATAGTCTTTCTGAGGAAGCACCCTCAGCCTGAGTTGGTTGGACCAACATAGTATCAAACAAAGGTGTAACTTTGCTTGAGAAATGTTTGCCCTTCTTAATCATAAAAGAAAAAACTTTACTAGTTAAACTATTTACAGGAAAGTGATCTAAAGGTATAGATATATTAGCTAATTTTCTACCTAAAAAATATAGAAATAAAACGAGGATACATTATAAACTTCTTCTTAGCCTGAAGATAAAATTGATCACATGGAAACAGAAAATGCTCAAAGTGAAGGGAGGACAAGAGAAATGGTGGATGATGACAAGGAGTTTGATGAAGTTAGACTTAGTACTGAAGATGTAGTTAGTACCGACAAGGAAGGAGTTAGTACCGACAAGGAAGGAGTTAGTACCGACTTTGAAAAAGTTAGTACTGACAGGCCAATAGTTAGTACTGACGGATCCAAAGTTAGTACTGATGAACAAGTTGAAGGTACTGAAGAGATCTTTGAAGGTACTGAAGAGCAAAGAGAAGGTATTGAAGAGAAAGGTGAAAGTACTGCTGGGCAAGTAAAAGATACTGAAGATCAACCTAAGGAAGAAATTGCTACTCAAGCTTCTCAAACATCCACTTAAACACCCACTTCTATGATATTTGGTGATGATGAAACAATAGCTACACTTCTCCTCAACATGAGTCAAGCCAAAGCTGC
>BQNB010143418.1:0-13691 GCA_026074375.1 Tanacetum coccineum | reverse complement strand
CTGATAATCTCCTAATTTTGTTGATTATTCCAAAAGTCACTTTGATCATTTTCTTCTGTTGAGAATTCCATTATTATCTTCAAATCTCCCCAAAGAATCAACTTAATTCCTTCCAGTGTGACTTCTGAGTATTGCTTCATCACCAAGTCATACAAGTGAAATAAATCTTGCCTATCAAAGATATGAAGTACCTCTATGAGATAGTTGAATGCCCTGAAGTTCCCATTGGCTCTGTAAATAACAAGATAGTCTCCATCTGGTGATGATACCTTGTTCAACCTAGCAATGATAGATTTTCTCTCCATTATTTCACTATCTATGGTACCATAAAATGTAACAATCTTTAGACACTTTCTTTGTTCATCATCACTATCAACATCTATTTGTGGTCTTTTCCTTTTCCTATCAAGCATCTTCATATGACCACCTTTTCTCTTCTTTGTACCCTGCTCTGCTACATCTGGCTTTGCAGGTACCTTAGTTAAAACATCTTCCTTAAAAAACATCTTCCTTAAAAAACTTCTTCTTCTTTTCAGGATTACTAGCTCCTTTATTCATTTCCTTAATATTTCTTTCATCCTCATTGGAACCAATAACAGTGAAACTTTCATCAAACCTTTTCACTTTCTCATATAAAGCTTGTATTTCTTCAAAAGTTTTATTCTTCAGGTCTTAGTGTTTCTTGTTTCCAACATGTTTCAAGTAAATCATCATCTAAATCTTGAGCTGAGTTCTTGTAGGAGGTCTGTTTCTGATGGCAGCAGCTCTTTGTTCTGCAAGAAACCTTCTTTGGACTGCAATTGTATCATGAAGGAATTTTACTCTTCCTTCTAAAGTGAACTGCTCTCTCTCTTCTTCTTGAAGCCTTAATGCTAGAAGTCTATCAGCTTTAATTCTTATTTTGATGTCATCAAAATCTTGTATAAGAGCAGCATTTGTAGCTTCTTCTTCAGCTAACTTTTTTACTTCTTCTTCTGCTTCCCAATCCTCTTTCACCTTTCTTGCAATCTCCTTATCATAAGCAAGCATCTTAAACTTCTTTTCAGATTCATTGATGTCTTTTGATTCAGTGTCAGATTCATCTTCTTTAATCTTTTTCTTGCCCTTGTCTTTAGGATCAATCTTTGGAAGAGGCTTTAAAGTTAAGAGAGATCTTGTTAAAGTAGGCCTTGGTCTTTCAATATTCTCTACATCCTTCAGTTCAACTCCTTTCACTTTTTCTCTTGAAATTGCTTTGGCTTGGCTCATGTTGAGAAGAACTTGAGCAATAGTTTCATCATCTCCAAATATTATAGGAGTAGGTATTGGAGTCGTTGGAGTAGCACTACTTCCTTCAGTTTGATCAACAGTACCTTCATCTGGTCTGTCGGTACTAACTTTTGGTTGATCAGTATTAAGTGCATCTTTAGTACTAACTTCCTTTTCTGCACTTTCCTTCTCTTCATGCACTACATATCTTGTCCTCCCCACATCTTGAGCATCCTCAGTCTCTATATAGTCAATTTCATCATCTTCATGTACACTACATTTCTTGTCCTCCCTCACTTGTGCTTTCTTTTTTCCCATATCAATATAAATCCTCAACGTTCATTAGCATAAGCTCATCAAATAATGGATCTTATGGACTGAAGTTTAGCTTTGGCAGGTTTCATCCCTGTTTGGTTACAGGACTCCTTTTGCATCCCATGTTTCTTCAAGTACTTCTTCCCGGCCCTATCTTTGCTTTAAGGAACAACTCTTCAATCCAAGCTCTGTGGTGTGTGATAACAGGTTTGGATTTCTTCTTAAGCTTCTTGATCTGTGCCTTTAAGTGTTGAATTTCTTTGGCTTGATCTGTAACCTATGTACATAAAGAGATACAAAGATCATACACACTTTGGAGTGTCATGTCACCCTCTTTTTTTCTGAAAGGATTTATCACTGGATGACTATACCTCCTGATTTCCTACCAGAACTCTTGGAATGGGATCAGGAATATGAGTAGTAGGTGAAGGCTTGGAGATGGGTTAGGACTTGAGGCTCAACATGACTTCAACGTGGGTGAGGAGGAGAGGGGTAGGTTGGGTTCAGATGGTCTTTCTGAGTGTTCCACCCTCATCCTGTTGGTTGAACCTACTTGTTAGAAAACTGAGTGTGACTTTCCCTGAAAAAAAAATGATTTCCCTTTTTAACCTCATAAAGAGAAAACTTAACATGTCATAAGCATTAACAGGAAAATGGGTCCTTAACGCCGGGCACACTCATTAGCTGTGTATCCAATTAAGATGAAATAAAACATGGGATACAATAACAAACTTTTTCTTTATGCATCTATGCGTCTAAGCATACCATAGAACTTAATTTAGAACAAAAATTTATTTCGAATTTGAGGTTAAGCCAAATTACGCAGTGGCAATATTGTGGGAATTTGACCCAAGAGGTGTTTTAAACTAATTACAATGATTCAGTGTATGAAAAAATGAAATCTCCATTGGGGTGGAAAACAGAGCTTTGGTTAAATGTAAAACTGTTAAATCCCCTCCTAAACCCATGAGTGAATAGCCGTTGTTCATATATAGCTGATTTGGTAGAGAAATCTTTTCCCATCGGCTAGCATCAAAAAGAAGATCAACTTCTATTGATGCTTCAGAAATTAGACACCAGGATTGCCAGCTACTTTGGCAGTATACTACCGAACTATTGGTGTGTATTTTGGATGTAGTCTGCCATCCAAAAATTGTTCACAAGTGTAGTAGAGACTAGTGGGACTTACTGTAAGAACTAATTATGATTGGAGTTTCGCGCAGTGATAAGTCATAGAATCTCTTGAAACTCTGATACCATCTGTCTTTGGTAAAGAAGCCATACCAAGTTGTGTTTAGGGCACGATCATGTACAATCCATGATTTTTGTGAGTTGGTGATCGTCACGGTGTGTGAGTGCGTTAGGTTTTAATGAAGGATAGTATGTGAAGAGCTTACTGAGGTGAACGGTGCATTTAAGATGGGGTTATATAGGTTAAACAAACTAAGATCAAAGAAAACTGTTTCAATTTTACCTTTAAACCCTTGGCGGTATTTTCTTCAACATCTCTATAGCGGTACTATCTTTGCCCAAGGATATTAACTTTCCACTGTCGGTACTAACTTTTGCCAACCAAAGAATGAACAATTTTGGCAATAGCAGTGCTTCAGTACCATCTAAAGCTCTTCCTAATGACTCTCTAAAACCCAAATAACTCCATGAAAATCATCACTATGGTCAAGATTCTTCTGCTCACTGGTAACACTTCATACTAAAAACTTACAACAATTCATATTGCCTCCCTTAACTAAGTGCAGCTTATGGATTGATCATCCCAATTGTAACAATCCAAGAACTAAACCTGCTAACTTCAAATGCTTGGTAGAGAAGATCAGGCTACATTGTCATCTGTGGTGTATTGTCAGCACCTAAATAAGTTTTTTCATATGGCATCCCTTATGAAGTGGGCCTATTGCAATATGCTTTGTTTTGGAGTGAAAGATGGATTCTTTACAAGCAAATTAGTATATCTTATCAATGTGATTTTTGTGTTATGAAATTGAACATATTCTAACAATTGTTTTGACTATAAAACTTGCCACAGCAATTTGCGCAGCAACTATTATGCTTGGTGAACGTAGCCAATGTATTTCCAAATTGCATTGCAAGAATAATTCTCAGAATAAATAGAAACACAGTACATTCAAAATACCTCAATTCAAACACTACACAATCTACTTAACATACAACATCTCACTTCACCACTTCAAATAAAATTTAATCCGCAAAATTCATAATATCTTACACTGTCAATTTATAGACTTTCTATTATCTACATAGTTCAATTTTATTCTTAATCTCTTCTATCCTGATATAGACTACCTACCAATCTTAACATCAGCACAAAAAAGATATAGACACTAACCAAATCACTTAACCGCCTTTTTCTACATATCCTATTTATCAACCAACCTCTCAATATTACACAAAATTTATTCTACACTCTCCATCTCTCTACTATAGACCTCCCCCCCTCCCCACTCCCGTCTCACCACCTTCAATTTTAACCAAATCATATACTCCAGAAAACATTCCGTCACATTCTATATATTTTACTTCCCTAATCCTAGTCATAATCACCCCTACAAATCTCTCGCACTCACACCAAACAAAACCAATAAAAGTCTATACTCCTCTACACCCTCCTAGATATCATACTCACAAGTATCTCGACCACTCGTCTCTCTGTGTGCAAAAAAAAAATCCACCCCAATCCACACCCCAACTATCCCATCATATGTATGATTATACCCCAAATCACTTAACCAACCAACCAACCATACACTCTCTCTCGCTCGCTCACACTTCTACTATACTCTCATCATACATCTCCGCACCCTCTCGCTCGCACTTACAAAATAACTAACATACTCTCAAAACTTCAAAAGTCCCCCCAATAATATAACATAATAACCTTACTCACGCGCACGCACTCGCGCCGCTCCCACTATATATATAACAAATATAAACAAGAACTCTAATTCTATTAATAAAACATTACAAAACATGAGATAGATAATCTCGTGTGTATAATAGATATAGTGTATTATATTCCTACATCCGCAAATAATTAACAACATATTTAACCCAATACTCCACATCCACCATACCTCTCCCCTTACCCCCTCACAACTTCCAACCCCCTCCCCTCTCTCCCCCCACTTACTACCCATCTATCTCCTCCTTATTACTTTAAACAACAACATACATCCCCTACACTTATAAGTATGATAGAGTATACCACCCCCCTCACTAGATAGATAGATACACTCTCCAATTATAATCTTACTCAACCTCTCACTCTCACTCTCACTTAAAACCATAATTAACAAATCTTCTCTCATCTCCTACTTTTACCGCTTTACATTAAACCTTTATCACTCCCTCCGACTATCTTTTTGTGAACAGATCATTCGTTAAGTATCTCTCATTTACGTATAATTCTTTTAATGTATAATTTCTTACATATTTAGTTAGAGATATGCACTCTTCCATCAAGACAGATCCCTATCCTCTTTTATATAGAGAGTAGTAGATAGTAGAGAAACTTATAATATCTCCTCGCTGATATGTTCCCCTCTCATCTCGCACTCTCACTAATCTCACATTGTGTGTATCTATGCTTAATCTATTGTGTTGTGTGTGTGTGTAGAGAGGAGTGTGTTCCCTCCACCCTCCCACCAAATAACAAATATAGCTCAGATAGATCTTATCAAAATAGTTACCACATTTCAATCAATAATTACTTATAATTCTACAACCCCACACAACCGCCCCCCCTGTCCTCACTATAATATATATGATATAGAGACGATCTCCCCTTACTCGAAATAGCGCCTACATTATCGCGATAGACCATTATCCACCACCAGTGCGCTCTCCAACTGTGTGTGTGCTCTCTAGTCATTACTAAGTTCGTCTAGGCAGACATAGCACATAGGTGTGTGTGTGTGTGACAAGAACAAATCCTCTCGTGTGACTTTATGTGGAGTGTGTTCTGTCGCTTAGATAAATTCGCGCACTAAGTGTAGTTTTTTTCTAAATTTTTTTTCCCCTAATTCTGGTCAGTATTGGTTGGATAAGTGAAAAGGATAGTCCACCCATAAGGGACTGGCAAGAAAAAAAAATACTAAACCCCACCCGGTGCTGAAATGCGTAATCAACCTACTGTATAGCTTTTGCCTCAGCTTTCTGCACCTACTGCATTCCAGAAGCAACGCCCGCATTTCTTAGGCAAACTCCTTCCTTGAGAGAATCAGCTGCATCCATTAGATTATGTTTCTTGCCTTTTATGTCTTCAAGCTCATCCCAAAAAGACCTGATTCCTCCTTATCTAATTGCTTTTGGTCAGGGTTGCCTGGTAGGTTCTTCACCTGCATTATCGCTCTTTTGACTGTGTTGCAGAGGATGTTGATGTGTGTACAAGTAGGGACATATTGGAGTACCAATGTAGTCTGAGTAGATTCCGCTTCTATTTCAGAATCGACTGCAATCAACGCTCGCCGCTCTCTGTCCCCCCCCTCCCCCGCCCGCCCCCCAGTTTTGATTAGCTTCATTGTGGACACTGCATGTTGCTCCGCTTGATTCTCTTTAATCTTACAGGTTGATAATTCATTGACTTAGTTAAATAATCAAGATCAACCAGCCAAGTTGGTCCTTTCCCTTACAACATTGGGTTTATTTTCTAAAATGGTTATGTACAGGTTGTCTTCAAACTCTCTTGGTTTCTATAATTGTATACCCTAAAAAAGCTTGCTTTGTGAGCGATAACATACCACACCCGTTAAACACCACACCCCCCGCGCCATGCTCCCCCCGCGCCCGCACACCTCACCTCTCCCTCACGACACGATCTACACTAGGTGGTCAATGGTATTCAGATGGTCACGGCACATCAAAGGTCTAAGTAGCTTATGATTGGTATTTTCCTAGTTATTAAGTTATAAGGGTTTATTTCTGAGGCTTGTTGGACCCCCTCCGCGACTCGCTCTCGTACCCCGCCCGCGCTCTCGCGCTCTCCGCCACTCCAAGCCAGTAATAAACTACTTACAGAACAAAACAGTGTTGGGATAATAATCTGTAGCTAGCCGCCCCGCCCTATCCTCCCCGCCATCCCCCTATAATAAGGGCGCCTTGTTGTGTGTGTGTCTTTCCGCAACTCCTTTTGTTGTGGAGTTTCTGGGCAGTACTGTATTCCCTCTTGCTCCTTTTGCCACTAAATTCAATAAAATCCCATTTCTTAATTTCTGTTACCGTTATCACATCTTATAGTTTTAACTTTTTGATTTAATTTGGTTCTCAATAACTTATAAAGTCCTTAAGGATTCCACACCACTAGTTTCATCCTTAGTTCTTAAGAAGAACACCCAACTAAACCTGCTAAAATCATCAGTGATAACCAGGCAATAAGTCTTATGGTTTAAACTCCTTACAGATGTAGGTCCAAATAAATCCATATGTAGAAGCTGTAAGGGCTGACTAATAGAGTATGATATTGGCCTTACAGGAGGTTTTGTGTGTTTCTTTCAGAGACAGCACTCCATCACCAGTGTGTTCCGTGTGTGTGTGTTGAAAACGCTTTGAAGGTAAAAACTCTTACA
Organism: Tanacetum coccineum; assembly: GCA_026074375.1. Classification (NCBI taxonomy): domain Eukaryota; kingdom Viridiplantae; phylum Streptophyta; class Magnoliopsida; order Asterales; family Asteraceae; genus Tanacetum; species Tanacetum coccineum. Next base: position 6,528 of record BQNB010143418.1, on the reverse strand, counting down.
AGGGTTTCCCCTTCACAAGGTTTGTGTAAAGTCTAACAGACACAACCGCTATGCCATTTGTTAGATTCATAATTGGTTGGCTTTGCAATTAAATAGGCTAAACCTCAGCAGGAACAAAGGTTCACCGCTAAATTGAACTCTCTGTAATATTGTTTTGTCTGGGGCTCGCTCTAGTAAGACTTGATTTGCATCAGGTAACTTAAATTCGGAGACAAAACAAAGAACATTCAGAGTAGTGAAAAGAATAATGTTATTTGTAAGATTTGTTGACATGAAACGAGATTGAATAGTTCTTTCACAACGCTCCACCACCTCCTAAAAATAACTTAACCTTTTTTCCCGCATTATACCCCCTATTACAGTTACTTAACCTTTACTTCCTACTAAACACGCACCGAGCGCAAATACTATACTGTCAAGTAGAGAATAGTAGAAGATGTGTGATAGATATACAGACCTGAGACTGGGAACAATCCATATTCAACAATCTTTATTCTGTAAAGTTTCTGTGTGGATAATATGAACATCAAATATAAAGAGGATTAGATTCTTTATGGACACACACTCTCGCCTATTTGGGATTGGTCTGCTAGTGGAATCTTGGAAAGTAGCACAATCTCTAGGTCTTGACACCCCTGTGGTATGTCCGGAGATTTGTGCTCGTAACTGGGCCCTTATTGGTTCTATATTACAACTGCTGGAGGGATTAACAGTAGTTTACATTTTTTTCACCCCAACAGACTTATGCATTTACTACATTATTAACTTTTGTTTTGAAAAATTTTGTTCTAGTACTGTTGTGTTATAAAAAGGCTTCTAAATGGTGAATGAGATTTTTGAAAAAACAGTTTTTTGGCTAATTATTACAAAAGGTTAGCCCCCACTCACCAAAACATGGAAGCATTAGGTTCTATATACTGACTTTTAAAATTAATGTCTAGAAGAACAACTGGAATTATCAGCCAGTTATTGTTCCCCCTGCCCCCCACATGCCCCCTTAGGAACAAATTGGTATTATGATTCACACTTTGATATTGTACAAAATGTTTTTTTATCCATTTGAGCATTATCCTTGCCACTTCTTCTCTCTGTTTAGTTCAAACATGTTTTGCCATACCTTAACTCTGTCCAATCAAAATCTCTGATATGATGACTAAGGACTTCCACATACAGATCATGCTTTTGTCAGTAGACCCATATCTAACCTTTCTTGTCAACTTTAGGATTTTTAGTATGTGTTGAATTGATTACTTAAACTGCTTTTCATAGGTGTTTTTTACTTGCTGGTTAGACAAACTAGGTGTTTTCATGTTTTCTGTTGGGTAGTGACATCTATGTTATCTTCACTATCTGATTCATACTCCCTCATGATAGGGCATTCAGACCCCTAACTCCCCTAATCCCCCTTCCCCCACCCCCCACTTCTTATACCTTATATTTTAAACTTCACCCGCCTCGCCTAAGTGTTTCAACACTACAATTGATTCAAACAGATATCAAAGGTCACTGGTTTTGGCGTTTATGCCACCACTCCACCTCCCACTTTTGAGATTATTTTGGTAAATGATCACCGTGAGTAAACTCCTCTTACCTCACAGGTCACAGATGGCATGTAATTCACTGGTCATGGTGGGGGGCGGGTATGCCTGGGCCAAGGTTGTAGCGGCTCCAGGGAATGCATTCCTTCTGCTGTAACAAATCTATCATACAAAAGGCTGTTTTCTAAATCACTTTCTTATTCATTTAATACACTTTGTAAAACTTCATTTTCATAATCAAGAGTGTGTGTGTGTCCTATCTGAAATCCCTATACTCTCTAGCACTCTATGTGTATCCCCCCCCATTAGCCCACCCTCTGATGGTATTCAGCAGTATACCAAGATTTTTAGATGAGCTGTGCCATTTTTCTACTTTCAGGCTTTTAAATCTTCTTTTTCTTTATTTAGCTTTCTGCCAACAGTTTCTTATGTATGTTAGGACATCAGTTTATATTCGCCGCTTTTTCGCGCATAAACCCCACTTATCCCCTAGAAGAAATCTGCCCCCACACAATGTTGACTTGTTATGAATCAACTAATATTGTGGTACAAACTCTTCTTATTAAACGACTGAGATATCGCCAGTATTTCTCTATGCTTGCATCACTAAGTTGTGCTCTATGATCATCATTTAGTTTTTAAGGTTCAGCATGACTCTTTACATTTCTTCTGGAACAAGAAGTTACCATTTGTCTGGGCCTGGACTGTTGCATGCATCAAGCATAATCTTCTTCTTCTTGAGGACTGGTCCAATCAACACCTTCCATCAATAGTCACCAAAGCTTTAGAGTCCTCCTGCTTACCAGATCTTCTCATCTTAATTTCCAGAGTTCTAAGCATCCTCTCTCCTACTAATCTTGATTTCCCATGGTTCTGGATTCTCTATCAAATGCCCTGTCTTGTTCAACATCATAGCACTCGACTTGGGTTTTGTCAAAACCAACCCCGGTTCCTTGGCATCAAATTGTAGCTTTCTACCTGTCTTTTTGTAGAACTTTTTCATTCTCATTGAAATCATGGCCACCTGCCATTTCAAGTCCATTTCTTCTAAGTCAAATTCATCAAGCTGTTCCAGATCCTCATGATCCAATTGAGGGCAACTGGATTGATTTGCAAGTAAGGAATATGATGAAGTATGTTCATATTATGAGTTTTGACCAGAAGGATTAGAAACACCATAAGTGGTACTAACATCATTAGTACTGCTAGTGTTCTCTGAAATGAATGCCACATTCTGCGTGCTAGAGGATGATGCAGTAGAGCCTTTAACATCATTCTCAAAGACTCTAAGATTATTATACAGATCATCAAAGCTGAGACTGTCTACTCCTGGCTTGGTCCTCATGATTAAGGAAACTTGAGACCAGGCAGAAGGCCTACATGACGACACATCAACTTTTTGGCGCTGCTGTCGGGGAGTGATTAGTTTAATCTTTATTCTTTTTGTATTTCTAATTTTTAACTTGTTTAGTGTATAATTGTTAATTCTAATTTCTAACTGCTAATTGTTTGATTTAGTTATTTAAATTATGTTTGTAATTATTTGCATTTAAATTGTTTGCTTTAATTTATCGCATTTGAATTAGTATTTTTCTGTGTATTAAATATGGCGTATTCAGTCCACTGAATATGGCGTATTAGTTAATTTAACGTTTTCTCTGTAGAATTTATTTTTCAAGAAACGTCGTATCTAATCTTCGGAAACGCCGTATTTATCCTATTAATACGGCGTATTCATTATAACATACGACGTATTAATCATTACGTACGACGTATTGATTACTGACCAGACCACTTCTGCAAATCCAAATTTTTGAGCTATCTTACTTTAAAAAATGTCAATCAAGACAGGAACATTACTTGACCCATTCTAGATCCCATACCCAGAAGGCAAATTGACAATGGATGAAATGATAAATAAATTGTTGAGAAATATACATTCTTAACTTAGTACCGTTAGTTTTATACTTAGTACCGCTAGTTATAGTTAGTACTGAAAGTACAAAATGTTAAGTACAATTCAGATAGTTAGTACTGTTAGTACAAAATAGTTAGTACCACTTAAGAGATATGTATGAGATATTGTAGGAAAAGATATGTATTATCTTTTACGCATTTTGTAAGCCTGTTAGGGTTTATCCTTGGTCTATAAAAGGAACCCTACGGCATTAGAGAGACACTATACAGAGAAAACACACAGATCTTATCTCATACAATCATATCTCGTATCAGAGCCTGTGAGAAACTCTGAGTAAGAAGAACAAAAACCAGTTATAAACCCTTATCTTACAAAGCAATTCATTGACTGGATCACAAGATGATATTCCACCTCCACCACCACCTCCACCACAATCACAAACACCAACACAACAAACTCCCCACACTGTTTCAACCATCAAACTTCCTATTCTCAATAAAAGAGAATATGACATATGGGCCATGAAAATGGAACATTATTTAGCCCATACAGACTATCCTATCTGGGAAGTTATACAAAATGGGAATGGTCCTGTATCTATCACCACAGATACACAAGGTCAAATCAAGGTTCTGCCTCCAAGGACTGCAGAAGAAATCTTAGCCAGAGAAAGAGAAAGAAAAGCAAGGACTACTTTGCTTATGGCTTTACCAGAAGATCATCTTGCTAAATTTCATAAGATGACTGATGCAAAAGAGATGTGGGAAGCCATCAAATCTAGATTTGGTGGAAATGATGAATCAAAGAAGATGCAGAAGTATATCTTAAAGCAACAGTTTGAAGGATTCTCTGTATCAAACTCAGAAGGGCTACATAAAGGCTATGACAGGTTTCAAAGTCTTCTGAGTCAATTAGAGATTCATGGGGCAGGTGTATCCACTGAGGATGCAAATCAGAAATTCCTTAGATCTCTACCTTCTGCCTGGTCTCAAGTTTCCTTAATCATGAGGACCAAGCCAGGAGTGGACAGTCTCAGCTTTGATGATCTGTATAATAATCTAAGAGTCTTTGAGAATGATGTAAAAGGCTCTACTGCATCATCCTCTAGCACGCAAAATGTGGCATTTGTCTCTGAGAACACCAGCAGTACTAATGATGTTAGTACCGCTTATGGTGTTTCTAATCCTTCTGGTCAAAACTCACAGTATGAACATACTTCATCATACTCCTTACTTGCAAATCAATCCAGTTGCCCTCAATTGGATCATGAAGATCTGGAACAGCTTGATGAGTTTGACTTAGAAGAAATGGACTTGAAATGGCAGGTGGCCATGATTTCAATGAGAATGAAAAAGTTCTACAAAAAGACTGGTAGAAAGCTACAATTTGATGCAAAGGAACCAGTTGGTTTTGATAAAACCAAAGTCGAGTGTTACAATTGTCACAAGACAGGGCATTTTGCAAGAGAGTGTAGAACCAAGGGAAATCAAGATAATAGGAGGAGAGATGCTTGGAACTCTGGCAATAAGGATGGGAGAAGATCTGGTAAGCAGGAGGACTCTAAAGCATTGGTGACTATTGATGGAGAAGGTGTAGATTGGACCAGTCACTCAGAAGAAGAAGAAGATTATGCTTTGATGGCTTGCAACAGCTCAGGCTCAGACACAGAGGTAACTTCCTGTTCAAATGAGTGTAAAGAGTCTTATGCTAAACTTAAAAAACTGTATGATGCACAGAGAGAACAACTTAGTGATGCAAGCATAGAAATAAAGGCATATACTCAAGGTCTAAAGAAAGTTGAAGCACAATTAGTTGCTCATCAACAAGGTCAACTTTGGTATGAAGAAAAGATAAGGTTTATGAAAATAGACTTAGATGATAAAACTGATGTCCTAACATACCATAAGAAACTGTTGGCAGAAGCTCAAAAAGAAAAAGAAGATTTAAAAGCTAAAGTAGAAAAATGGCACAACTCTTCTAAAAATCTTGGTAAACTGCTAAATACCCAAATGAGTGCTAATGATAAATTTGGGCTTGGGTATGGGGATCACAGATATGATGGCATTTTGAGTTATGAAAATGAAGTTTTACAAAGTGTATTTATGAATAAGGAAAGTGAGTTAGAAAAACAACCTTTGTATGATAGGTTTGTTACAGCAGGAGGTGTACCCCCACCCATGACAGGGAATTACATGCCATCTGGACCTGATGTAGAAATAGATTACTCTCAATTTACATATGGTCCAAAACAGTCTCAACCTAGTGAATCTGAAACCCAAACCAGTGACTTTGATACTTGTGAATCAGATTGTAGTGTTGAAACACATGAATCTTTGCCTGAACCAACTGTAAATGAACCTAAAGTAGTAAATCAACCTAAGGTTTGGTTTGATGCTCCTATCATTGAGGAGTATGAATCAGATAGTAAAGATGAGTATGTGTCTCTACCAACAAAAGAATAGGAAACACCTAGTTTTGCTAATAAGCAAGTAAAAACTCCTAGGTAAACTGTTAAGAATCAATTCACACATAGTAAAAATCCTAAAGTTGACAAAAAGGGGTTGGGATATGGGTTTACTACAAAAGCATGTTTTGTATGTGGAAGTCTTAGTCATCTTATCAGAGATTGTGATTTTCATAAGAAAAGAATGGCTAAAGAGTGAATCATAAGAACCAATTTGTTTCTACATCAGTACTAACTAGAACTAGCAAAATTCTAGTTAGTACTGCTAGAGCTAGCGGTACTAACAATGTTAGTACTGCTAGAGCTAGCGGTACTAACAATGTTAGTACTGCTAGACATAATTTTAAAAGTCAGGAAAATTAGTACTGTTAAACCTTTTGTGAATAGAGTTAGACCAAAAATTGTTTTTCATAAAACTCATTCACCATTTACAAGGCCTTTTAATAACACAACAGCACTTAGAACAAATTTTTCATATCAAAAAGTTAATACTGCTGAGGTAAATGCAGTTAGTGCTGTTGGGGGAAGAAGGGAAACTACTATTAAGCCCTCAGCAGGTTGTAATTGGAGACAACAAAGACACCACTGGCACAAAGTCTCCAAATACA
>BQNB010143416.1:0-12282 GCA_026074375.1 Tanacetum coccineum | reverse complement strand
ATATTCGTGAGCAACTGAACAAGAGTTTGCCTACTTGATGTATATATAAATTCACATATTCTGAGCAAGAGTGAAGTTGCAACTGTGTTTGGATGCTTGAAGATGGAATATTCAAGTTAATAAGGTTTTTGAAGACTTTTGTCGAAGAAAATTTATCTTATTTCGCTTTCATTTATTTTCATTAAGTTCTAAAACCTTTTCGCTTTTTTTGTTGATTTACTTCAGCACTATGTGAGAAAAACATTTTTAATTTTTTGGAGTTCATTGAATTTGGTTTTCTTGATTTTAACCAACCAAACCGAATTCTAATTTGGTGTATGGTTTGGTTTTACTAGTTCTACAATTGGTTTGATTTTGACTTGAAAATTTTCAAACCGATAAACCAGAACCGTACAACCCACAAACCCGAAAACCAAACCAATGAATACCCCTACTTCATTTGACACATTTCCATTTGCCCCCGTTTCTCTATTTTACACATTTCACAAAAAATCCAACTCAAAGAAACCCATTCATATATAAATGGATCAGAATTGTTACATCTTCCACACTCGTACATGTATCTTTTGTTACAGCTTCAAGCAACAAAAGCACATTTAAACACCCGTTTCTACTGCTCGTTTTATTACAGCTGATTATCAGATTCCTAGTGTTCAACATCGCAAAATTGCTTTCAAAATCTATACTGTATCTAAGTACCCCAGTGTTCTTCTCCAATATGCATGGTCAACAACTTTCTGTGGTTATCCAATTTTATCGATAATATTCAAACTTAGCTTGATTCTTGTTACTGCTCTTGCCAACACTCCCCCTCAAGATGATGAATGGATGTCGATCATTCTCAGCTTGTCAAGAGAGCTGTAAAATGCATTCGTACACACTGCTTTAGTTAACATATCCGCCAGCTGATCCTTTGATGCAACATGTGGTAGCTTGATTGTTTTCTTTTCTAAGTGGTCTCTTATAAAATGTCGATCTACCTCTACGTGCTTAGTTCGATCATGGAGTACTGGATTATTAGCAATCTTCACTGCTGCCTGATTGTCACAATGAAGATTCATAGATTCCCTAACTTCAAAACCCAGATCTCGCATAATTCTCTTGATCCACAAAAGTTCACAAACACCATGCACCATCCCACGAAATTCTGATTCAGCACTAGAGCGTGCTACCACCTTTTGTTTCTTGCTCCTCCAAGTTACCAAGTTCCCTCCAACAAATGTGAAATACCCCGATGTTGACTTCCCATCCGACTTATCCCCGGCCCAATCAGCATCAGTATAATACCTTCCACACACGCAAGACACTTTCCAGTTTTAGCAAGAAAACAAACCTTTTCACGGAGAAATGCACTAAGATATCGTAAGGATTCCATAATCACCGCTTTCATGTGATCTTTATTTGGTGCGTGCATAAAATGACTTACTACACTCACAGCGTATGCAATATCCGGCCGGGTATGGGATAAATAGATAAGTTTCCCAACTAGTTTCTGGTACCTTTCTTTATTCGTTGGAGCCTTGTAGGTTAGAAGAGTCAGCCCATGATTTTGTTCAATCGGCGTGTCAATGGGTTTACAGTCTAACATTCCTGTCTCTGTGAGAAGATCAAGTGTATACTTTCGCTGACACATGGTAATACCCCGACTGGATCTCGCCACCTCAATACCTAAAAAATATTTCAATTTTCCCAGGTCTTTCAACTCGAACTCAGCACCCAGAACATCTTTTAACTTGTTCATTTCATCTTCATCATCGCCTGTCACCACCATGTCATCGACATAAACAATAAGAGCTGTAACTTTTCCTTCGTTGTTCTTAACAAACAACGTGTGGTCAGCATCAACTCCATCTGTACACCAATACCTCATGAACTTATGTAGCAATCTCCCCAACCAAGCTCTGGTGAGCTGTTTTAAGCCATAAAGAGCTTATTAAGCTTACCACAACCTTGTTACCAAAAATCATTCCCGGTGGTGGATTCCATATACACTTCTTCTAATACCATTCAAAAACAGCGTTTTTACATCATAATTGCACTCAGTTGGCCATTTTGTTTGCTGCAATTGAGACAAGAATACGAATAGTAATAATCTTCAGCCCAACCGAGCGCAAGTATCTCTGTAAATCTATACGTATTTTCTCATGTGAGTGTACCCCTTCGCGACCAAACTGGCTTTCAATCTGTCTATCTTCCCAGAGGAGTCCAACTTTATAGTAAATATCCATCTGCATCCAACAGTTTTTTTCCCTGGAGGAAGAACTACCTCATCCCACGTCCAATTCTTCTTTAAGGCATCCATCTCTTCTTGAATAGCTTTCCTCCACCTTGGATCTTTAAGTGCTTCTTGAACCGAATTCGGTATGGCTACAGTTGACAATTCTTCCACCATGTTTTTTTGCGTATTCGCCAATTTTTATGTGGATACATAGTGATTGATCGGATATTTGGATTTTGATGTCAACTCCGGTTGATATTGTCTCTTTGGTACTCCCCTATTTTGTCTCACCGGGTATCTCGGGGTTACCTGTTCATTATTAGTTTCAGGAGACATAGATAACACTACAAGAAAAAAAGGCTTTAATGACGAATGGAAAATCGTCATTAATAGAGGAAAATTCGTCACTAAACCAGCTTAATGACGAAAATCAACGTCGTCACTTGTCGTCACAATAGCTCCGTCACAAATTAAAAAGTGACGAAATTGAATTCGACACTAAATTAGTGACGAGCTAAAGAAGTAAAAAAGAAATAGGGAAAACTTCACATTAAGGATCGTGTGACATAGGAACCCATTTCTTCACAAAATTTTTATCACTAAAGTGGCTAAAGTCTAACACAATTACAATGAAATTAGTGACGAAAAAAAGGCGTCATTATTTGAGTAAACCTAACGGGAAACTAACGGGACCTTAACGTCCAATAGTGACGAAATACGTGGTCACTAACTATGAACATATAACAAAAAAAATTGAACGGTTGTTTTACCGCATAAACAAACTAAAATCTGGAAATCTCTAGCAATACAAATGTAAATCTAAAATGTTAACCTTATTCAAAAACAGCATTTTTTTCACAAAACCACAAATAGTATGGTCAAAACTCGACACAAACGCAACCAATAACCTATCATTACAAACACGCCTCCTTGTATCAGAGTCAAGCTCAAATACTTCACCCTCTTCCCTTGCGAGAGAACTATGCACACTTGTTTCTTGAAGCTTGACTTGAACTATAGCTATAGCTTCCTGTATGATTAATAAATTTTAAGGAAATTGGTTCAAGAATTTATGAGCAAATATTAAATTGTCACGTCATAATATAAAAATAAAAACAGTTACCTTTAAACGTCTTTCTACTCGGCATCTGGCATTCCATCAAAACCATGCGGTTCAGTGCTCCAATTTACATTAGAAGCATCATCCTGGACAGCAAGCAGAATATACTATAAATTTGGAGTCATAATAAATAAAGATAAAAGAATGAATAGATAAAACTCATCACTGACCTCTGATATCAAATAATTACTCTATCGATCCCTGAAGCAAAATATCTTTTCATAACTTCCATAACCAACTCGCTGCAGAACACTATCATCGAAGTCCCTGTTCATAGGCAAGACGTAAAAATCCTGGTGTAAACTCGTTTGATATACATACCACCTCTGTCTCCATATCCAGGCTATCAATATAAAAGACATAAAAACTCAGATATAAAACAGAATCTATACGACAACAGATACAAAGATAAGGGATGAGAACATACTTGGGAGGGTTCGCCCTTCTGTTCTGAAGGTAGCGACCGGTTTGTAAAAACCCTATTAATAAGACAACAACAACGAAAATGTAAAAGCGGCAAAAAAATGCAAGGTCATGAGATTCACATAAAGAGTGTGTAAAAAATTAAAGATTAGACCGAACACCTAGACCCAGACCACTCATTACTGCAGGTCACTTGCAGCTCTTCAAGACTGGTAAGAAAACAAACCAAATTATGAATAATATTACGTAAAAGTTTGCCAGACTAGTTCAGACCTGTTATCTCTCAAGAAAACATTTATTACCCATAATATTACCAAACCCTTCTTCAACCAAAACAATTTGGATCATAGTTGTTAACCGATGATAAGTTTGACCTTTAGAAGTCAAGTGCATACCTGTCTTCAGGAGCTGCAAACACATCTTTTTCAAAGTTAAGGCTTTATCTTGGTCATGGTGAAGCTCCCATACTAACTTTGCATATTGCACCATATTTACCATTTTTAAGATTTGATATTGTTGCACTCCAGTAGTAATCCTCGACTCCACTAAGGTCTCCCATGGACTGTTACATCAGGCTAGCCAACACCAGAACAACTAGTATAAAGGTTTTGCAACTCACCTATAATATTATCTTTACACAAGAGAGCTTGCGATGTTGCGAAAATAAACAAAACATCTAAAAATGTCCCCACATTGACCCAGTGAGTCATAGCCTGCATATATTGTCCCAAAGAGCAATCAAACGCATATTACAAGAATAAAAAAACTTTAATACCTTCAAATGTGGGAATGTTACAGTTGGAGGTGCAGCTTTTGCATGGTAACCCAATGCCATATTATTGGCTAACAATATACGAAATTGCATCTTTAAAGATCTTTGATGGTGGCTGACCATCCTTTCCAAAAGCAAATTCTGCTGGAAGACCATCAATAACCTAAACATGACATAATAATAATATATGAATCATAATTTACTGATCTCAAGCTATAACAAATATTTGTACAAGATATTCATTGGTTCCAAATCCTTTAGTATCATCCGGTTCATAAGAAGGTCCGGAGCTAAGAAAACAGCCTGCAGTATAAGAAGTACACTCACTATATTAGACCAAAGGTTATATGTATGGCATTGACAAGATATCCATACACACATGTGATCCTTTTAATCTACCATTATAGAAGGTTATATGTATGGCATTAACATAACAAGAACAACTGAGCAGAATTTGGGTTCAAACACGCATAGAGACATACATAGATATACATACACACATGTGATCCTTTTAATCTTACCATTTCAAACAAGAAGTCATCATTTATTACGATCAACACAAGACTCTCATCAATATAACAATGTGAGACATGCTATGAGTTTCATATCATCTGCAAAAAACTAGCTACACATACAGACAAATACACAACCCCCTTTATATATGACTTGTTTCAGCTAACTAGTGACAATGACGAACATGCTTATTTATATTATATGGTAATTCAACAAGTGGTTTCATTATGCGCTGTAACGGACCTTATATATGAAGGTCACAATGACCAACATGCTTATTTATATTAGTACTATGCTTCAACCAATATGCTTCAATAAATCACTTCTCTTGTGAATTTTTTAGGCGTCTCAATCACTCCTTCACTATTTTCATAGACACGCGTCGGTCAAATGAAATAAAGAGATGAATTGTTTATGAGAGAACTGTGAACCTCTGTGACGGTGCTGAGATTCTAGTAGTTCCTTTGATACTACTAACATCATCCTTAGTGTAGTTGTAGAACACTTAAAGACACTCATATTCACTATAATGAAGGTACCGAAGTCCATACTAAAAAATCTTATAATAGGTCCCTTATTCTACCTAAAAAATGCAATCGTATTTAACGATCTACATGGCCTGATGCAACTAAAACACTCAACCTAATTATCTATTAATTAACTCATAGCAATGTAACATTGCGTGCATATCAAACACTCTTAAGCATTTATAAAATTTCAAACAGCTTCAATAGTACTCTGAACCAAAAAAAAATAGTTGAAAATTGATTATAAAATATATAAATTCAACCAATTTCTACAAGAGTTAACAAGTGTTAACGAGCTGGAATCATTTAACCGAAACTTTAGTCCGAACAAGATTACACCTAATTCCACCTGAAATCACATCGATCCAGTCAACACCTAATGTTTTCACTGAGGCATCTTATCAAACACTTGCTACACCAAACTAAAATTACTGAAATTACATTGAACATTTAACAACACTAAGGCCCAAACTACTATTGCTTTTATTAAAGCATTTTATCATAATAATAGAACCACTATATAAACATAGCTTAAACCATTTTGTCAGACCACAATCAAAATCAAATAAAATACGAGATATATGTATGATAATCAAGCTATATAACTTCGATCAGAAAAGCTAAGTGATTTGATTAGTACCTGAAAATACTTTCCGATAGCATATTACTCGAGATCACGACGACAACAGGAAACGAGATATTGTGAGGGTGACGACGGCGATGGGTGAAGGCGTTGAGGACGGTGATCATCTACGTCGACGCGGTGACGGATTTTCCTTGTGTGTTTGTTTTATGAAATGGGGAAGAAAGAGATATGCTAATAAAATAATGGGAATCACGTTTTGGAATATTTTGGGAATTTATGTCAGTTTCAGTCTTATCACCTTTGAAGTGTTAGATAGAAAAAAAATTATGATGTATGTGTTCAAAGACAGTGACGAAAAAGTTTCGATCATAAGTTTGTATAAAGCTTTATGACAAACAAATATCGTCCCCCCACCCTAAACCAGTTTACAATATAACTAAAAAGGCATTCTTCACTAAATTATTTAATGCGATTCAGGTTATTAAAATCATGTGATGCCTTTTTTGCTAAGGTAAAAGTAATTTTTTTAACTATTTTTCTGTGATTTTTAAAACTTGAGAATGTGAAAAGTTACGATGTGAGTTAGTATTCAATTACAATTGTCAATTTAGTTGGCAAGGAGATCCGTGTGCTTCACAGGAATACTTATCCAAAGTTAAGTGATGAAAATTTCATGACTACGGTCTAACAAGAAAGGAGTTTAGACGCGAACCATTAGGTACTAACAGACCAGTGACAAATAACTTTCAAATCACTAATATGTATATTAATGACAATTTATTACTTCGTCATTAAATATATGCAACTGACGAGATATAGTGACGAAAATTCTATATCGTCACTAAAATTGTGTTAATAGTGACGAAAAATATAGGTCGTCATTAAATTTCCGTCACTATAGCCCCTTTTTTTGTAGTGTAAAATATCGTTAGATGATATACCTTGTGGTGGGATCGGAGTTGGAATCGGAATCGGAGATGACTCTGGCTCTGGATCATATGAGAGTTCGCAGTAACTAAAATCTGGTCAGACCTTTCTCCCCCTGTTTCGAAAATCTCCACACTACACAACCTTCTCTTCGTACCCAGTGTCATCTAGACACTCACTGAACTCGCTATTTTGATGTATTACGTTTCCCTCCAAATTAGTTGTTATCTCCCCCTGAGGGAAAACGTCATGATCAAAAAACGAAACAGTTTCATGAAACTTTACATCGCGCGTGATATACATCTTCTTTTCTTTAGGGTCATAACACCGATACCCCTTTTTAAAATCGGCATACCCTAAAAACATACATCTAATAGCTCGTGGTTCAAGTTTTCCACTATCCTTGTGTACGAAAGCAGTGCAACCAAATACTTTTGGTTCAAGATTCGGCCCAGTTGGGAGTTCCATGGTTTCATGTAAACGTTGCAGTGGTGTTTTAAAGTCAATTACTCTAGATGGAGTTCGATTCATTACATATGCTGCTGTTCGCACTGCCTCACCCCAATATTGCCTTGGTACTTTCATATCAAACAAAGATGCACGAACTATCTCTAAAATTTGTTTATTTCGCCTTTCTGCAAGGCCATTCTGTTGGGGTGTATTGGCACATGAAGTTTGGTGTCTAATAGAATTTTCTTCACAAAAACGTTTCATCTCTTGATTAACATACTCTCCTATATTATCGGATTGGAGTATGTTAATTTCGTCGCTCTCAGAGTATTAGCCCTTTACTAACTTGTAAAGTTTTCTTGAAAATACACAGACAAATCTTCATCTTTATGTTTAAGTAAAGAAACCCATACCATACGTGTGCATTCATCAATAAAGGTGACAAAATATCGATAGCCATTTGGGGTGGAGATTCGTGCTGGTCCCCAGACATCCGAGTGCACCTTCATAAAGGGTACTGCAACTTTATTTTCACTTGGAGAATAAGAACTTCGATGGCTTTTAGCCATTTCACACACATCACAATTAAACTCAACATTGTTCTTATTCAAAAATAACTCAGGTTTTAGTTTCTTTAAATAACTGAAAGATAAATGGCCTAGTCTACGGTGCCATAACCACAAAGGAGATTTCTTCCCTTCAACATTGTATGCTTCTCCTGCTGCTCTCTTCTTCAAGATATAACAGCTTCCCTTTTCTAGATACCAGAAGCCAAGCAACTGATTCGTTGTTATGATCCTAAAGATACATTTGTTTGGCCAAAAACAAGGTTAACATAACACATTTAGTTGATCAATGATACTGACTGATAGATAATAAGTTTGATGAGAGAGATGGAACAACTAAGACTGTGTCAAGATTCATTGACTGTGATACTTGAGCAACACCTTCACACGTAACAGGTGCTAAACCTCCATTTGCAGTTTTTATTTTTTGTTTTTTAGGCCGACATATGGTCACTAGTTTGGACGGATCATTGGTCATGTGATCCGTCGCACCTGTGTCAATAATCCATTCACTATTCAACGAGTGGGTTGTATTCGACATACCATACTCATTGAAGGACTCAGATGTGAGCTGCCACGGGGTTTGTTCTTTCGTTTTTCGCTGTGGCTGTGAAGCTTCTTGGCCCACCTTTCTTCTTGGTTTTCTTGGAGAAATCCCACCACTCCAGGTAACCACAATTTCATAACATGTTGTTTTGAGCCCCTCTCCTACCCAATGGTGCATCACGAGTTTGTTTGCTAGTGTTTTTTCCTTTGAGAACCAGCTTCTAGTGGCTACGGTTTAACGATGCAATCGGGCTCGTTTTTGGGTTCCTCCATGGTGGAATCGCTGGGTTGTCTATCGCACAAAGAGCATAGCAAGCTACAAGATCTAAAGAGGAATCTTTTGCTGCAATACAATCGTCTCCCACTTGCTGATTAAAAAACAACTCTGGATCTAAAGCGCCGCCACAATAATGTGCACACGGAGCCGGCCAAGACATCTGTTTGAGTGACACCACATGCTCCACGCTATCTTCATGAAACATCAATCGCGTGTCGATCTCCTGAAAAATACCGATCAACTCGTTGTAGTACGATGCAAGGGTTCTTCCGTTTTGCCGGGTACTAAACGACCTCCTGTTCAATTCGAATAATTGTGTCTCGTCCGTTCCGTCATAGAACGTCTTAGCCACTGCATCCCATATTTCTTTTGCTGTTTTCAGACGGATGAATCTTGGAATCAAAGTCGGGCTCATGGAGTCAATAAGCCAGCTCTTCACAGGCGTTGTTTTCAGTCACCAATTTTCTGATTTAGCTTTTCTCCCCAGATTCAGGCTTCGCGGTGGATCCGGTGAGGAATCCTAGTTTGTTTCGGGCTCCAATTCGCATCTCCATCCAGTTTAAATGAACCACAAACTGATAATTTCGTGTCATCCAGGATGATACCCACTGTTGAACAGTGTGCAATCCTGAACCACATATCGGGTTTCTTGAGGAGGTGGTGTTGTTTCTGTGTTTGTCATGGTCTTCGAGGGGTTTTTTCTTTTCGATTCGGGATTTCGAGGGTTTCAGTTGGTATGCTCTCATACCATGTCAATCAGAGAGTTCGATTGAATGGGTTTTCATATATTCATTCACAATTATAATGAGATACATATATAGGACTAGTATAAACAAAAACCAATGAAATAAGGAGCTATACATGGACTAGATAAGACACACAATACTTTCTGTGGTTATAATAATGCACAACATTTCTATCGTTAAATTAAAACTTAGCTCTGATATTCTTGTACAGCTCTTGCCAACAAAAAGCACATTTAAACACCCGTTTCCACTGCTAGTTTTATTACAGCTGATTATCAGATTCCTAGTGTTCAACATCGCAAAATTGCTTTCAAAATCTATACTGTATCTAAGTACCCCAGTGTTCTTCTCCAATAACATGGTCAACACAAAATTAGTAGACCTGTTACGGACCCAGACACTATATGGTATAGATTTGCGAAAAAACCAACACCATTGTGAGGGCTTTAGCTCATTTTTCTTCTTGGCCAATACTCACACCAAGACTCCAATTCACCACAACAGCAACTCAGTATCAAATAATAAATCAAATATACTCAACTGTTTCAAAATTACAATTGGTAGGAAAAATACCCTTCAATTTTTGCGTGTTGACATAGCAGTTCAACACACCTTATTGCTCAACTGTACTAGATCACACAGCATAAGACCTACATTAACAAGGTTGTATTATATATTGTCGTACTCCTTCCTTCTCAGCTAGCAATCACAAGCGTCACTAGGGGGTGTCATGGCAAACAGACCCATGCGTTTTCACATAAGCACAATTTTAGGGAACTTATGCTTATTACTTACTCCCGAAGCTTATATCATTCCAACAGAAGTCATAATCCTTGTGAGACTATCCAATCACCTACAATGTATTTAATAGCTTTTCAAAATACATTAAGCTAATATATACACTACCTTTCTTTATAGCATCAATCGCCAACTCCCCCCATATTATTAAACATCTGATTCAATATGCGAAGAAACCAAAGTAGATATCCCAAGCTATCTTTTGCAAACTGGTTATACAATTATTTTAGGAAATGAATGAATAAACACTTAAAAAAATGTTACTACTTGCTTAGCTCAAAGTAAATAAGGGCTTTATGATAATAATTCCCAAACACCCCATATAAACCGATTATCTTGTCGTGATTATTTTAGCTTCTAAATCCTTAAATAAGCAAAACTTCCAAACTCGGACCTGCCAGTTAGATTATTATGTTTATTTTAGCAGATGTAAATCCAGTAAATTTAAACACATAAAAAACATATACATTTGATATGTCTCTTCACAAACACCTTTTAGAATTTCTTTTATTGGTTTTTCAGTTAGTTTACCTATTTGATATTATTCTATACGCTCTCGGCTCTCAAGACATAAGAACTGCAGATTTGAGTAAGTCATACATGTATGATGTATCCCTGCATCTTAAATTTCACTGTCCTATTATTAGCATAAGTTGTATCAGTAGTAGTATTTTCAAGTTAATAAATACACAACTTTCCTGATTTATTGGCGAGTTGTGCATGGAGAAAAGATGACGTCAATGGTCCGCAGGAGTATCAAACTTCTTAAGGCTTTTGTACGTATTCTTAACATCTTCATTCATTATCAAGCGCTGCCATTGGGCTTTTTCTCCAGCGTTCTGGTCCATAAACACATTTTTCATAGTAAAAATACCCCTATGTGAATTCCTGGATCCTCTCTAGCATAACATTAGTGAACAGTTTAAAATCTTCAGCAGCTGCAGCTCGAATAGGGGCCTTGTTTTCAACTATTTTTGTACGTAATTCTGTTGCCAAATTTACCATTGCTTTCAGAAAACTGAAATTGTTGTTGTAAGTCGCATTATTGTTATGTGACCATTCACAACAAATGAATCTAAAACAATTCGTAGATCTTCGAGATTTTTTTGAGTTGAATGAATCGGTACATATATGTTACGTATTTGATAAATAAAGTTTATTATATAAAAAAGTCTTGAATAGTTAAAAGTTGAGGGTAAGTTTTGAAAATATTTTCTTTTTTATTGTGGGCCAAGTATTGGACTGCAAGTTTTTTTCTTTTTTTTTGGCCCAAGTCCAAGACGACGTCGTATATGTCGCCTATTGTGTATATTACTAATATCACACGAGTATTTGCAATTTTAGAGTTAAAGTTAACTACATTTTTAATCCTTGTGATTTGGTGCGTTTTTCACTTTTGATTAAAAATTTAATTTTTTTTTTGTTTTAGTCTAAAAGACATAGTTTGGTTCCACTTTTGGTCCAATTTTTGTTGACTATTAGTTTGACCTCTTTAAACGATGTATAATGACTAAAATACCCACTTTATTAGAAGAAATATGATATTTCCAAAAAGTTAGTGGGAAGCCGAGATACTAGTTGAGCTCCCACTCTTTTAGATATAGTAAAGCTAATCCTATTAAAATTATTTTTATTATTATTTATTTTTTATTTTATTATAACATCATTTTATTATTATTATTATTTTACTTTGTTTTATTTTTAACTTATATTATTATTATTATTATTATTATTATTATTATTTTTTTTTTTTTTTAACATCACCTTATTAGAAGAAATAGAATATTTACAAAAAGTTAGTGGGAAGCCGAGA
>BQNB010143415.1:0-12494 GCA_026074375.1 Tanacetum coccineum | reverse complement strand
AAAAGACAAAGTCAAAAGACAATGACAAAGGCTAAAGATCAAAGATCATAAAGCATGAAGGAACAAGCCTACAACGTTGACAGAGACAAAGATCACAAGAGCTTAACAACAAAAGAAATCTCATTGATCTCACAAAGGAGTGTCACAATGAACTCACTTCGGGGAAGATTGTTAGCCTCAAAATATTGAGTTGAACAAGGAAGTTCATTCATATATTATATTAGGTCTCGGTCATTAATTAATATACGTTGTAATAGGCTAGACGGGTAAACGGGCTTTTAAATGTAAGCTAACCGGTCACGTGTATCAGGCGAAAGCCCAAGTAAACCCGAGCCCGGCCCGTAGAAATACTAAAGGCAAGTAAGCCTTTTAGTTTAGGTATAAATATACCTCCTCAAGCAAAGTGAGGGGGTTGGTCATTTGTAATTTTTCACTTTGTAAGTAAACTTCCATTCTCTCTCACTTTCTCTCTCTACTCTCTCTCTCTCTCTAAAATTCTTCTCATCTCCTTCCTACTTTTCTTGTTCTTAATTATGAAGTGAAGTGATTTCTTGGATTCGACAAAAGGGAATAGTCGCTTATCTTGGCTTGAAAATCAGCTTACTGTTCTGTTGGGCCGATACGATGTATCAGGTGGATCCTATATGGCGTATAGGGTCGTATCAGTTTCAAAATTAGTCGAGATTGAGTTGACATGATCTCTTGGGTTCGTTTTAGTTGAGTTAGAAAACTTTCAGACCCCTTTTCTTGCAAAACCTTGCTCATTTGCCCGATTTGAATTTCTAAAGCCTTGATCAAGGCTCCTTGGTTTTTGATAGTAGCATTTGTAGAAGCTCAAATTTCCTTGATCAAGTTGGAGTTTTCTTCATGTCTTTTTTCTAATTCATTCATAAACTTGCTCAGTGATTCTTCTAATGATTGGCTTCGTTCTTGATACGAAGGGTTTGCATTATTCCTTTGGTAGACTCCTGGAGATGCTGCTCTATATTGCCCTCCTTGTGGGAAAGGTACACCAAATTAAGTATAATACGCTTCTTCAAGGGTTTTTCCTTCTTCTTTAAGTGGACAATCTTTGGTGTAGTGGGGTCCCTTAAATAGCTTACATCCCACCTGAGCAAAATATACTTTTTTATTAACCTTCTTGATTTCTCTTCCAAGATTATTAAGTTGTGCTTGGATGGCAGCCAATCCATCAGAAGTTTTAGTACTTCTTGTCCTAGATGTTTCGTTGTGCCCTTTTTGAGAATATTCAGCCATTTCTTGGATGGTTGTTTTTGCATCAGCAGCTATCTTAGTTGGTATGACACCTTTTGAATCAAGAATTTGTCTAGTCGGAACTTCCAATCCATTATAAAACAAGATTACCTCCTGCATATCCGTTAAGTACTATTGAGGGCATCTCATCAATAGTTCTTTGAATCTTTCCCATTCTTGGTAAAGAGTTTCATCAGGTTCTTGCGGAAAGCTATTAATCTCCTCAATTTTTTTAGCAGTTCGGGCCGGTGGACAATACTTGCTTAGAAATTTTGCCTTTAGATCTTCCCAGGTTGTAATTAAACCAGATGGTTTGTTCCTTAGCCAACGACTCGCGGCTCCAGTGAGGGACATAAGGAAAGCTTAAAGCATATTTGGTCTTGAGTTATATTAAGAATATGGAATAAATCAACAATCTCAAGAACCTTTTCAATATGCTCGTTCAAATCTTCATGATCCGAACCGCTGAAGGTGTTGTCACGTAGTTCTTTGAGAAATTGTCCTTTTAGTTCAAAGTGATATTTGGCATCGATTTTAGGCCTAGTAACACCCGATCCATAGTCACCTTGGGTCTTGCACATGTACTCATCCAAGGTTTCCGTCATTATTTCTGCAACTTCTTCTTCAGAATGTTCATCTAGATTAGAAAATAGATCAAATTCAGGCAAACTCGATTCGTCGAGACTTGGTGTCTTGAAAAGCTTCCTAGATGAGAGAAATTCTCGTTCTGGATTTTCGAAAGGTGTAAATAGTTCCTTTTTTAAACTCCTTGTCATGCAATACCTGAAACAGAGGATAAACAATCGGTAGGATAGACTCGGAAGAAATAAAACACAGAAAATCAAGCATGGAAATCAAATACGAAGAATCAGTTTCTGCTGTTATACCAGGTGATCGATATGTCGTATTCAATTAGTTTAAATATGTCGTATAGATCTGTTGAACAAAATACGTTGTATTGGTTAAGAAAGTTAGATACGCCATATTTAATTAAAGTGAATACGCCGTATCAGGTAATCGACCAACAGTGCATAAAAAACAAACAAAACAAACACACAAACAAAACAAACAAATACACAAGCAAACAATTATAAACAAATATAAATAATTTTACACTAACTTAAATTACACTAATTCTAGGGGTTAAGTTAATCTAAGGTTAAAACAAAAAATATTAAATAAAAATAAAGACTAAACAACTTCACTCCCCAGCAATGGCGCCAAAAACTTGATGTGTCGTCATCTAGGTTGTTATTTTAGTTATCAAGTTTTACATTTATATTTTGCCGACTTTACCTAAAACAACACTTTAACGGGCACTGTACCTGATCAGATGTAGCTTCGTTGGTAAGTAGGGTGTCGATCACTAAGAGCCTAATTCTAACGGATAGGGGGTTTCAGTCTGAGAGACTGGCACAGGTTTTATGGTGACTTAAATCAATTTAATACACAATAACACACGCAAGCAGATAATCAAAAGATAGAAGAGCAGTCTAGCCAAATATAAGAAAACTGTATTAACCGTGATTAATCCAATTAAAATGTAGGTTTGTTTATTTTAGTGCAATGAGTGCTTATCTTAAGGCGGCATATCATTCCAAGATTTAGGTGGTACTTCTTTCTAAAACCTAGACACGTAGAATTCTTTCACAATTAAACGCATCCGCATAAAGCATCCTATTTGCTGATTATAATCTCTCTTAGGAGATTAATAATGGTGATCTTATTAAACCCTAGCTCATTGAGACTTTACTCCCTTACTGCTTAATGGCTCTTTATATACTAGTAGTCCACTGTTTGAGTCTTTACCAAAGGAATCTGGACGTTATTTGTTGATCCCAGGTCACCTGCTAGTCCACCTTGTTCACATAAACCAATGGTAAAGATAGGTCAATATTTATGATCCTATTACTCTAGATATAAAAATTAAACATATGGAGAGCCATTGTGGCATCTAGCTAGCTAGATATTTTGCATTCCTAGATCTAATTGAATGATGGGTCGTATACTTAAGCACGTAAACAAGTATGAATCGATAAACATAATCAACAACCAACGATAAATTAAGTAATCGATATAAACAAATCAAACATTTAAATCTTCATAATCATGGCTAATACCCAATGGTATTAGCCCTTAACCATTGTAATTAATACAAGAATAATCAATCAAACAAGGTAAACTAACTGAGTTAAACGAATGATACCAAAAATCAAACGATTATAAGAGTATAGGTGATTACAAGGTGTTTCCTATGAAATTAGAAGCTTTGCTTGACCTCTTATGCTCTTCTTATCTTCTGAAAATTGACTTTTATAGTTAGGGTATCGAAAATATGATCAAGCACACCTAAAACTTGTTTATAGGTTTTCTATTTATATTGTCTGAAATTTGGTCGATACGCCATATTGGTTGAGGTCAATACGGCATATTGGGGATTTCTTAGAGTAGGGACTATGTTCAATATCTTCTAGAATATTTAATTACTATATCTTGGATATGGCGTATAGAAGTCTTCTAGATACGACGTATAGGTCTTTGTTCTTCGTGGTTTCTTGTGAAGTGCGGGCACAGATACGTCGTATCTACCTTGATGGATACGGCGTATTGGATGTCAGAACAGTATTCTTTAGATTTCTTTGTTTTAGCTCCAGAATGCGTGCCTTTTTGTTAATCTTTACAAAGTACTCCATAATTACTGCAAATCTCATATATAAATGATTAAGTATCAATTCTTGCAATAATTATATAAAATAGGTAAGAAACATGGGATAAATGATTCTATAAAAGTGACGTTATTTGATGTCATCAATAGCAGAGATTAAGGTGGAGGCTCTAAATAAAACTGGGTTCTTCTACACTTGGACAAAAATTTATCGAATCCTTCTGCAAGCATTCTAAAAAAATTAGACAGAGTAATGGGTAATGGATTTTTTATGGCTAGTTATCCATAATCATATGTTGTTTTCGTATGGTGTCTGAACATAGTCCAGCAGTGTTAGTTTTCTTAAGAGTTTGCCAAAGAAGAAAAAATCTTTTAAATTTTCAAATTTTATTATGGATAAGGAAGAGTTCATTCCTTTAGTTCAAAAGGAATGGCAGAATGTTATTGTTGGGTGTAAAATGTTCCTTTAGGCAAAAAAGCTAAGTCAAACCCTACACAAAGAGATTAAATAAATAAGATATCAATGATAAAAAAGATACCGTGGAAGTAGAAAATCCCTTGTTCTTAGTGTCCCCCACGGAGGCTGTGCAATTGAAGTAATCCTGGTTTGGATGAGAATTTGAAGATTAAATGGAGAAAAGGGTAAGGAATACTTTAGATATATGGAAACACTGATATAATTAATTAAATAAAAACCTAATTTAATCTACGGGAAACAGATATATTGTAAATGGGGATCATAAAAACTACCTGGAGAACAAAATTAGTTATGAGGTGAAATCCTAAAAATTAAATCTATTTACTAACATACGGGGAACAATAATCCAGGACGGGAAACCTAAATACTAAAAATTAAGAAAATATATGCTAAATTAAATTAAAAAATCAAAATAAATTCTAATGTAAGTTAATTTGAAAAATAAAAAAAACAAGAACAAAACGGAGTTCGTTGCATGTAAAACCGAAAAGAAACGATAAAACGCACTCGGTAATAACGGGTCTAAGACTGAAATTTAAGAAAAATTAAGCCTACACTAAATTTTATATTTTTCCTAGACACTAAATGACAAAAGAAAATTTTATAAAAAAGAAAAATATTTTTTTATTAATTTTTGAATTTTTTATGATTTTTATAAGAAAAAGTAATAACTAAAATCTATTTAATTGCTGAGAAAATACAAATTTAACTGGAAAATATAGAAAAAATGGTTTTTAATAGTTCTAAATAGTGCAGAAATTTAATGAAACAAAAAGCCCTAATTTTTAAAAGCTAATTATCACCTATTTTCTTTATTAAAAAACTAAACCCTAAATTTTAATCAAACTAAAACTAAAAATTAAATCTATTTATTTATTTAAGAAGACAGGTAGAATGGAAAAGAGGGAAAGAATAGGGTAAGGCGGGGGTAACTTAGGGAAAATTTTACACTATAGAAGAACGGGTAACCCAGAACTTTATGAGAAAACTACCAAACAGAACCCTACGCTGTATGTGCCTATTTTGCTATTTAAGAACGTGATTTTCAGACAAAACTTAAAACTAACAAAGTGTACTCAAACAGCTTTTTTTTAATAAAATTTCTAACAACTTTAACAAAAGCACTTTGGACTTTTAACCAAAGAATAAGCTAGAAAATAAGCAAATAGATTGCTGTCACAGAAAGTGCTTGTTTGCCTACCCTTTTGGATTTTTGCTTATTTAGAGCTTAATACTTGATAAAAGCTGAAACTAAAAGATGCTTATTAATGCATAGGATGTTTATGAAAAGGATTTACACTAAAATTTACCTAGAGTTAACAACTTTAGAAAGATAAATTAAAAGATTGAAAGTGCAAAGTCTAATGAACTGTTTTTTATTTTAGCTTTTTAAAAGTAAACTAAATAGCTTATTTGTAAACTATAAATGCTGAGATTAAAGAAATAAGCTACTCTAACTATTTATAATCTACCTAGGTATAAGGATTTTGCAAAGTTTTCATAGAAATAGAAAATAATCAAAGAGTAAAATGAAAAGTCTATGCTGATATGCTGTGCTTAGCTGATGCAAATGGCAGCTGGTGCAATTGGCTTTGCACAAAGATTCAAGCTAGAATTTTGAGGCCTAAATCTTTCACTAAATGATTCTAAAGGAGCACAACACAACCTTAAACTCTAAAATGCTCTTTAAGATCCTAAAAACTAAACCTCTTACAGCTGTGATATGCCCTGGTGCTGACAATAAGTTTTTACACTCTAACTTTTTATAAAACTAACTCTAACTTCTAAAACTTGCTTGAATACTTGTTATATAACCTAACTCAACTAATAGGACAGATTTGACTAACTATATTTGACTTTTTGAGTCAAATATAGCTAAATCCAAACACACCTTTATGAAATTTTCTCAAAACTAAAGTAAGCTTAAAGTGAATTTAGAACTAAAACAGCCTGAACCTAATATCTACTCTTACTAAAAATGACTTAATAAAGCTGCTTAAGCTATAAGAAGCCTAGCTTATTTATGAAAATAAGCTAGTTTCTCTACTAAGCTTAAACTACTACTATGACAGAATTTTAGAAAAGTGAATTCTAACTTTACTTTAAACTAAACCAGCCTTAAAACTAACAAACTTATAAACTAACTAAGCTAAGTAAACAGGATTTAAGCATAAGATAAAACAGAAAATTTGAATTAAGCTAAATGAAATTTAAACCTTTTTTATTAAAAACAGAAAATTTACAACAAAAACTTATAAGTAAAGCTGAATTACATAAAAATGCTTGAAAGAAAGACTGAATTTAAATTACACTAAAAAAAACATAGTAAAAGTGGTGTATTTCTTCGGCTTGCTCTTTCTTCTTTTATAGCAGCTCAAAGTCTTTCTTTTGTCTTGGGTTGTGTTTGCTGTGAGAGTACAAAGCTTCCCAAGCAATCCTAGCCTTCCATTGGCTTTGAATACCAGAGCTCACCATGAATGGGTTCTTCGTTTGTGTGATTGTCAACAGGAAGGGTTTATAGTGGGCAGGTAAGTTGGGAAAGGGTATGGGTGAGCTGGTCGGTGTTACTTGGGATAGTGTATTGGCTATAACCAAGTGGTGAGTGTGAGGTTAATGGTTTTGGCGGGTAGGGGTTCGATAACAGGGGTGGGTCGCAGTTTAAACGATAAACCTTGGAAGATGCAAAAGTGTCCCTTCACTATTCATCTCTCTTTCATTTATATAAGCCGAATACTTAGTAATAAATAGAGTTTCAAAAATAACACAGTTTGGTCCCTCTGTTTTATAACAAAAAGTAAATAAAAGGGGTTTTGTGGAAAATGCAAAAAAGGTCCTCTGGTTTATTATAACTAAAAGAAATAAAAAAGGAAGTTTGGAAAATGCAAAACAGCCCTTTTGTTTTATTTTTCTATTTTTTTCTTTTTAAAACACTTTCAAACTGGCAATTATTTTGTCCCTTTCTTTATTTTTATTCGATTTATAATTATAAACAAGGTTTATAATTTACATTTTTGGTCTTATGTTTTAAAAAAAGGGCTTTGGTTTTTGTTTGGCATTTGGGCTTGTAATTGGGCCCAATTGAGTGTGTCTGGGCCCAATAAGGTTTAGGCTTATGTTATTGGGCTTTTTAAGGCCCAATAAGGTACAGGTTTGGTTATTAGTGCTTTTTTCCAAACCCAAATAAGTTTGAAGATAGGTGTTGTGTGTACAATGCTGAAATGTGCTGTAACTAGGGCAGGATTGGCCTTCGAAAGTCTATCTCTTTGTCAAATGCTCAACAAATGGGCTGTTGTATAGTTGATTGAAGGGCCCTTTTGGTCGTTCACAGTCTCATAATTATACTATTGGGCTTCCCTGCCCATCAGATGGGTTAAGATTGCATCCAATAGTATTCTTCAGTTCCGGCTCCGGTTTGACTGCTGATTCTTCTGTATTGACTCTTACTTTTAGCATTTTTTTCGGACTTGCCTTGAATTTTGCACAGTCTTTTCCATTCACATGTCTCAGTTTTGTCATTTTGGCTTTTTTCTGTCTTTTTGATGATATCCACTTCCTGCACAATACAAATGCAAAACAAACATATATTTGGCAGTTTTTGTCTGTTTTTGGTCATTTAAGCTCGTTTTTAGAGGTAAAAAGATATGTGTAATTAAGCCACATATCAAAGATTTCAATCATTTAGTTCAAAAGGAATGGCAGAATGTTATTGTTGGGTGTAAAATGTTCCTTTAGGCAAAAAAGCTAATGATGAGATGTATTTTTATACACTTTTTCGGGGTCATTTAACCCTCAAAATCATGTAAATATCCTCATTTATCGTGCTTAATCATTTATTTTTTATATTTTAGCATTTAGGAGGCATTGGAAGGAAATACACATGACTTGAGCTCAATTGAAGAAGAAGAAACGGGACAAATACACAACTTTACAAGACTTTGATAGAGGTTGGATTTACAGTGCGTAGAGACGGCGTCGCAAATCCTTTTGACGCCGTCAAAGCTTAAAGGCGATGACGTCATGATCCTTTCTGACGTCGTCGCAGTATCCGACTTAGAAGAAGCCCATGGAAGATTTGGCTAGCTGACATCGTCGCAATTAACAAGCGACGACGTCGCAACTTATTCCCTATATAAAAACCCTATTTTTCATTGGTTTGGGAGGAAAAACATAGAGTATTTGTGGAGTAGCGATTGTGGTTGATTTTTAGGGTTACCAAACCCTTTTATACTCATTCATATGCCATGTTTAATTGAAGTGAAGTTCTTTTACCTATTTAATCATTCAATATGTATATGTGTTGTCTGATTAATTGTTCTTCGCTTTTAATTAACATGCTTGGCTAAATTTAATTGTGTTTGCTTATGATTGCATGAAACCTAGTTGTTAGATATTTTGTTATTACTTCTTATTAATAATGTGCAAGTTAGGCTATAAAAAACTATTTTCTTACTTGCAAAGCAAAGACGTCTAGGGAAACGCGACTTGGTTAGATAATACCCGTGACTAGATCACCATTGGGTGGATTCCAAGTTAAGTGTTTGATTTATTAGATACTTACACATTACATTACGAGGGTGACAAGTAATAAAATCTGAGAAGACAGCTAGGGAGTAGTGCATGATTAGGTAAACACGTTAGTTTAATCCATACAAGTTTTTCCCCACTTTTACTTTTCTTGCATAATTAGGAGTAGTTTAGTTTAGTAGTTTAATCAAACCCCTTCAACCCTAGATTTATTCGCTTTCTAAAAAATATAAAAACACAAAAATAATCTTTCTTCAACCCTTAGACCTCAGTAAACATAGAATTCGAGCCCACACAAACTATTCCCCTAGAGAACGATAATAATCCCCCGAGTCTTGCCTATACTACACTATAACGATTAGGTACACTGCCTAGGAGGGTTGTAAAACTTCTGCGTTGCAACCCACCACATCAACTTTTTGGCGCTACTACCGGGGAATAGTCTAGGTTTCGGATTCTATTTAGCTTAGGTCTACTCACTAGATTCCTATCGAATGAGATTTATTTTTCTTTTTAATGTAGCTTTATTGTAGTCTATCTTTTTCTTTTTGTTATTTGTTTTGTAATTTCCATTTGATTATACCATTCTTCATTATGGAGAATGCGAATCCGTTATCATCACCCAGATCACCAACATGACCCGTTAGTGGAAGGGTTCGAAATCTCGATAAGCTTCTTGAATCTTTAGAAAAAATTGTTTCACCCCCCACTAATGAACCTTCTTACTTAGAAGAAGAACCTGAAATTGAGTCAGTTGGAGAAAACGAAGTAAGTGAGGAGTTAGAAGAAGAATTTGAGGAAGAAAAAGAGGATGACTTATAATACTTTAATATCTTCCTTACTAGAGA
The DNA here is from genome assembly GCA_026074375.1 of Tanacetum coccineum. Classification (NCBI taxonomy): domain Eukaryota; kingdom Viridiplantae; phylum Streptophyta; class Magnoliopsida; order Asterales; family Asteraceae; genus Tanacetum; species Tanacetum coccineum. The sequence goes on along the minus strand of BQNB010143415.1, from coordinate 2,725 downwards.
AGAGTTAGCATATTATGGATGGCTTTTGAAGAATCCTCAACCTTCTTAGGTTAGAGCTAAGGTTAGAAGAGGAACCTTAGACAATATAAAGGTCACATGTATGATAGGTTATTCTCTGAAGGAACAAACATACATTGACCTAGAATCTTTATTTGATATAATGTCTAGGCTTCACTATAATTGGATTATGAGTAAGGGATTAATATCAAGAGAAAAACCATCAAACCCTAGTAAGACTTGCATTTTTGTAGGAAGAGTTAGAGATATAAAAGTCTTCATGGGCAGTTTTACTTATGAATGTGATTTTATGGTTTTAAAGGATGTTAGTAGTGTCATAGATCATTACCTTGAGGGAATGATTTTGGGAAAACCGTTTGTAAAACAATCTAAGCTTACTTATGATAAAGAGGAAGGAACGGTTATGTTTGAAAAGAATAATTAGAGAGTAACCTTTAAATGCCTCATTAGATGGAAAGGTTTAAAGATATAGAAGATATAAATACCGATAACATACCACCATTTTTTATAGCAAGTAAAAGAGACGGTGAAAAAAGAGAATGTTATGTTAATAGGAAAAGAATAACTCACTACTAGGGATGTTTAAAATTAGGGCATGGGTACGAGCGCGATAAAGGGATAATTAAAACAATCAAATTTCTCAATGGAAAAAGTGATAGCATGAATGAAGGAGGAGTCACGTAAGGAGAGTGACTTCGAGTTTAGCTAGAAGACTTGTTAATAAAGAAAAACGCTTATTAGGAGGAAACCCAATCTTTTATTTCATGCATTTTAGGAGTGTCGTGTGTTTTTAATTTTCATTGTTTGTCTTATATGTTTTATTTATTTATGATCATGCTTTGCTTTGTTTTTAACCTCGTCTAAATGCAATTCAAGGTATTTTACAAAGATAAGTGTAGGGAAACTATATAGTTTTTAAGAACCATTTAAAACATATAAAATAGATAGTTTAAGTTAAAATCACACTTTTATGTTTTATTGTTTGTTTTGAGTCATATGTTTGTACTAACAGTTTTTATGGCCTATGCATTAAAATTTTTCTAGGAAATCACTAATAGGATATGTTTGCAGAAATTTTTCCAAGAAACGAAGAAATGATATTTCAAAGTGCGTGGAGACGGCGTCAGAATTAATCCTGACGGCATCACCACTGTAGCACTAAAGAAATTTTCATTTTTTTCAAAATTTTGAAATGTTTTTTTTGTTTAATTTCCAGAATTTTAATTTTCCAAACTTTTGTAAAAAAGCCAATATTACATCAGTACTAAAGTTCTATCTTTATTATTTTCTTAGGATTTTAGTTGATGATTAATAGGGTTGTATATTATTTTCCTGCCGATTTTACTCTTGGTATAGTCGTTTTTGTCTTTGATTCACATGTTATATTAGATGAGGAAAGTTCGGAAGTTCTTAGGATTTTTACTTGAACGATTCTTGGATGATTATTTAGCCGGTTTATCTTGTTTCTTCTCTGATATTGAGCAAACCGGGGGAGTATTAATTTCTCTCGCCTTTTATTTATTATCCCGTTATTCGTTTTTTGGGTACTCATAGAACATTAAGGACAATGTTCAAAATAAGTGTATGGGGTAATAAAAGCTTTAGAAACTATTCCTTCAATTGCATTTGCTTTGTTCTTAAAATGATAAGTAATATACCAAAATATAGTTTAGGACGGTAATTTTGGCCCAAATTTAGAATCTTTTATGGCATATATCGGTGAAACTGTAGTATTAAAAGCGTCTCATGGATAAGAGTTATATGAGTAGCATAAAAACTTGACTCGCGTAAATTGGACTCCTTTTTATATATAAATAAATATAAGCATATATAAATACACAACAAGGATCAGAATCCACGAGGCCAATGAAACCGGAAGTAGTAAAGGGTGTCTCCGGGTCGTTATGTCCCAACGAGGCGTGAATTGAAAATCGAAAGACGAATTGGAAATCGATGTTTGAATATGACAAGGAATGATTGGGTACTAACACTAATAAGCAAATGCACGAGAAGAGAAGCAAGGAAAATAAGCTAGAGCAGGCCTAAAAGCTAGGAATGGTAAAAACACTTAAAACTTTTATTCTAAGACACAAATAAGCTCAAATAAACTTAAGACAAATCAAATAAGCTAAGCTAACTCTGAATAAGCAAATTCAAAAAGCAATTAAGCTAAACTAAGCAGGAGAAACTCAGCAGTACTAACAACAGTACTAGCAGTATTAACCAACAGTACTAACTTGGAGTTAGTACTGCTAGCTTTAAGTTAGTACTGCTAGCTTCACTAAAACACAATGAAACAAGAAATAAGCAAATAAGCTAAAACAGATATTTAACTATCCCTAATAAGCACTCAGGCATAAGAATAAGCAACTACAATAAACTAGAATGGAGAATAAGCTAAAAACTAAAAACTGATAAACTCTTAAAATTACTTTGAAAAGGCAAATAAGCTAAAGTAAGCTCTACTAAAGACAGTAATGAAAATGGGCTTAATCTACTCTGAAAAGCTAAGAAAATCTTAAATAAGCAGAAACAATAAGCTAATAAGCAGAAATGAACCAACAGTTCTAACAGTACTAACTAACAGTACTAACTTGGAGTTAGTACTGCTACCTTTGAGTTAGTACTGCTAGCTTTAAGTTAGTACTACTAGCTTTAACAGAACACAATGAAACAAGAAAAAAGCAAATAAGCTAAAACAGATATT
>BQNB010143414.1:0-16995 GCA_026074375.1 Tanacetum coccineum | reverse complement strand
TGTCACAATTATTCCCTCTAAGTAGTCGAAATGATAACACCCAAGTTAACTAAGTCCCGAATGTACATATTTCTTCAGGCCGAATACTGACTAACTGAAGGAATTACCATATGTAGGATATTAGAAATCATAACACAATGGAAGATAGATGGATTAGCCAAGTCTAGAGAGAGAAAGTGGGAGAGAAAACTTTCTAAAGAGAAAATGGAACTTGTTAATGACTAACCACCTCTTCCAAGGCATGGAAGAGGCTTATATAGTGACTTACAAAATTAGCCCTTAGGCTATGGTATGGGCTTACACGTTGGTCTTTATAACCCGGCCCATTACCGAACATTACATATTAAACGTTAAACTATGAGCTATAATAAATGGTACAAAACACGGGGTGACCGAGTCTTTTTCTAATATCTAACAAGATTTTAGCTCGAGAGACTATCATATGTTTTATGGTGACAATAATCAATTCTAAACACAATAAACATGCAAGAAAACAATCAGAAGATAAAAGAGCGGTACAAGGCAAATAATAGAAAACTGTATTAGCCATATTAAATCCAATTAAATGCTGGTTTGTTTATTTAATTCAATGATTTCTTATCTCAAAACGGCATATCATTCTTAAGACTTAGGCGGGACATCATCCTAAGACCTAGACACGTTGAATCTTGTCACAATTAACGCATCCGCATAAAACATACTTTTAGTTTAAGTATAATCTATATAGGGATTATAGCAATTGTGATCTTGATAAACCCTAGCCCATCGGGAATTTACCCACTTATTGTTTGACGGTATTTTATATACTGGTAGTCCACTATTCAAATCTTTATCAATTAATCAAGAACATACTTGTTGAAACATTACGGGTCACCTGCCGGTCCAACTAAGCTCTTAATTTAAAGACAAAGACAAAATGTTATTTGTAATCCTATTGGTCTAGTAATATAAAACACGATATGGAGAGCTATCCCAGTATCTAGTTCACTTGTTAGGCGTAACTAGACCCAGTTGAATGATAGGTCGCATATTCAAACACGTAGATAAGTATCATGTGATAAACATAATTAAACTTTTAATGATAAATTAAGAAAATTGATTTTGAAACAAACCAAACATTAAATCTTCATTAAGAAGGCTAATACCCTAGGGTATTAGCCCATAACCATTACAAGCGTGATCAAATAACCAAGGTAAACTAAACGTTTTACCGAACGATACCAAAAATTAAATGATTACAAGAGTATATGAATTACACGGTGTCTTTTATAGAATCGTGATCGATGCTTGACCTTTGGTTGCTCTTCTTTTATTTAGAAAATCATCTTTTATGTGTATGGTATGAAGAATATGATTTTGCACACCTAAAACTCATTTTTGAGTCTTCTATTTATAGCCTCTGAAAAAGTCTAGATACGTCGTATTGGGCTAGGCCAATACAAAGTATTGGGGTGTTTCCCTTGGAGTGCGCGCAAAGTTTATAATCGATCTGTTATATCTTCCCAAAATATATTATGCGCCAAATCTCTGAATAGTATCTTGTTGGATACGGCGTATAGTAGGAGTTGGATATGCTGTATTTGGGAAGTGATAATACGCGTTTTCTAGTGAAGTCCAGGCGCTGATACGTCGTATCTCTTTTCTGGATACGGTGTATTGGTCAGAAATAATATATCTTCAAATGTATTCGTTTTAGCTCCAAAATATGTGCCGTTTAGCATGTCTTCACAAATCACTCCTCAATTACTGCAAATAACATTTTTAAGCAATTAAGTACAAATTCTTGCAATAATTATACAAAAGTGGTTAGTTTATTCGGGATAAATGATGGTATAAATGTGATGTTATTTGATGTCATCAAATATCCCCCCACTTAAATCCTAATTGTCCTCAAGTAGACTCTAGATTATATTGAAAATGTATCCCAACCGAAGCTAAGGATTTTTCCGTTTAAGCACTTCTTTTGATTTAATCACCTGTACAAGACCAAGCACCTCACGAAATATGGAAATGAAAACACTCATATCACTCAACTAATCTAGGGTGTAACATTTAAGTGGTACGCTCATTTGCTCGGTCATGATTAGCTTCGTATCATATGCTTGGTAAGGATACACATCTCCACCACTAGAGCTAAGGAGAAACAAGTCAAAAGGTAAATTGGGTTTTTATTATAAGGCTAAGGGTAGATCATTCTAACAATCTTTCACCGATAGTACCACACCAACAAGGCAGCTGAAGCACACATACACGGCCGTAACGACGGAATAGACATGTGTGTTCGATCACATCCTTATTCGAGTTTAACCAAGGGTTAGGATGAAGAACGATATAGGGTAGGGATCTTCTAGTTTTCACCAAAAGTAATAAACCAACAAGGAGGCTAAATCACGCATACATGGCCGTAACGACGGAATAGACATGCATGACTCAATCCCAACCTCGTTCGAGTAAAACCTAAGGTTAATTGCTAGGAATGGGAAGCAAATTGTTGTTAAATAAAATTTACAAAACAAATAGATTAAGCTTGAACAAATAAGGTAGTTGCTAGTAACTTTTCCCGACCGTTCCATGATAAAGACTTGAAATATATACAAACGCCTCGATCATAGAAATGACAAAGACAACCTAAGTTGTCGTCCCCATTACGGTCAACTTCCCGAACATCCTAAAGTTACATACTTTTACATAAGTGGTGTTATCGGCCACTTTATACAAAACTATACATCGTTGATTTTTATCCACGAATAATCAATCCTTCCAAGAATTTCATCGGTTTAAGTTTAGCGAACCGACTATAAATCTTCCTTCTCTTTTTTTGATGCATTTTTTATTTTTCCATTTTTTTCATAACATAAATCTCGGTGCAATTTCACCGTCCTCACAATCATAATTTTTCGGGATAATTTTTCTTTTAACACTTCATCTTCGGACATAAATACATAATCGCGAAAGTAGCAAAATACACGAGCTACATATTTTCCCATTGCATTGTGCAATTTCCCGACCATAACAGAGATAGAAAATTTCACTTTGACATGGGATATACAAAACCTTACACAAAAGCAACTAGCAACTTTGATTAAGTAGGCTTAATCTACAAGGTAGGCTAAGGTGTAAAGGTGTAACGAAATGAACATATGGTGTGAAAAAGACAGGAATGGCTCAACAGGTTTTTCTAGGAGATCTTACTCTTAAAGTGAGAGTAAGCAAACGGTTACACAGGGTTTAACTAACCAGTGTAGTTAGTTAATTTTACAACATTTAGGCTTTTTGGTGTATACCTAGAAATTTACCAGTTAAAAATATTTCTCCATCTAAATCCATGGTACTCATCGTTGTGGTCTCGAGTGATATACTAAGCCAAGTTCTAAAGTCCACTACATCACCGGCACACTCATATTTTTGTGGAATTTTAAGTAAACGTTTGGAAACAGAATAGGCTTAATTCTCACAATTTGGTATCAAGGGTTATAGTGCGCGAGGTCATGTAACTAGTAATTTTTACAAAAGTTATGCTAGAAAAAATTTTAAATTTAGCATAATTTAAGCATATAGCATATTATTTGTAAAAAAGGACAAGTAGGCGTTCTAATTCTCCATCCCCCACTTATATTATACAACATCCTCATTGTATAGATAAAACAATTAAAGAAAATAGGAAATAGAATTAAAACGAGGAACTCCCCTAATATGTTGCTCGGGATGATTCTCCAATTTTAAGTTCTTAAGCAAAAGTGTGTTGACGAGGCTTTAGAATGCTCATACGAGTTCAACACATGTCTTTTTCAGAATATACCATATCGTCGATTTTCTTATAGCAAGGTCTTGCATAACAGATTAGAAGACCAAAGTGGAATTCCTATCTCGGTTATACAATGGTTACAATGCAGGAAAACAATTAAACACACAATTGTACATGGATCAATACGCCGTATCCCAAACCCTAGGATACGCCGTATGGTTCCTGTAAAAACAATTAAAAATGTGTACTGAAATTAAATTATAGACTGATAACTTCCAGACACATCCATACGCCGTGTCCAAAGGGGTTCGATACGCCGTATGGAGTGTCTGGGAAGACAGACTCGTACAAATAATTTAAAAATGATTCAAATAATTTAGAAATAACCGGGTTGTCTCCCAGGAAGCACTTTTGTTTCAGTCAGTCGTTAAGTTCGACTTTTTCTTAAGCTTTCGCACACTTGAAATCACTCTCTCTTCTCAATTCTGCTCTTGATTTGGATAGCGTGTTTGGTTCCGTTATCATATTCACGAACTATGGTGGTAAACTTACTGCCAGGCTTGATTCTATCATGCATAAACAAGTCAAAATCATCATACCATAATATATACGTCAAAAGATAAGCAGTTTTAAGTTTAGGTACATCATGATACGAATAATATAAATGTACAGAGGATAAAATCAAAAGATGAGGGATAGAGGGATCATGGGTCTGGCTGTTAGGGAGCTGCGAAAGTGTTGGCACCGTCCGTCCTCTACCTGGTGCGTCTCTGGTACTCTATCGGTGACTCTGAATATCTCGTGTAAGGCACATCGGCCCTATCCATCAACCGTGCAAGGCTAGTGACCATCCATGTAGTGAACCTGGAAAAATCACTAGCCATGCTATCTAGTACCTCTCTCTGAACCTGAAGTGCCTCACGCATACCATGCACCTCTTCTTCTAATCAGGAAATCCTCTCACCCTGCGTCCTAGGCGGTGGTGGCACACCCTAAGGCATCTCCTCATCCTCATCACCACCTCCTGGTGCCATCGAAGCCTCCTCTGCAACTCCTCATGCATCCTCGTCCTGCCTAGCAGGTCCTGCGGGTACCCAGGCCTAAGTGTCTTCGAACTCAGCACAGATCTGCAGTCGAACGAGCTCGGTCATATCAATAATGGGAAGTGAAGGGGCAATAACCGTCAAACCCTAAAGCCTCTCCTCGATCAGGAGTCCAAAATGCTCAGCCAAACGAGCAACATACTGACCTCCAGATATCATAGCCCCCTGCTTCCTCCCCAAAGCAAATAATCTCAAGTACCTAGCCAACAGATAAGAGACGTTGACCGAGCCAACGTCCATCCCTCTCAGATAAAATAAATCAGTCACGGTCACATTCTCAGGTGCCTGACTCCTCCCAGCGATACTACAGGCGATGAGCCTGTAGAATAACCTCAGCATAGGATCCCTGGTAAAAGTATAAGAAGGGACAGTCCCCAGAAAATCTCCAGCAGATGAAATCCAATCTAGTAATCTCTCAGATCCCCCTTGTTGGGGATCCATCTCGCGCTCTCAGTCCAATATAAACCAAAACTAGTAGTCTGCATCTCCTCTGCTGAATGTAATCCCAAAGCCAAAATAAACTCTCTCCAGCTCATACGCCTCCTAACTCCACCCAACTAAAACTGTAAAGCTCCAGGCGTGTCCAAATCAAGTACTGCCTCTCCAAACCTAAACGTACTGAAGAACTCTAGAATGAGCTTGTGCACTAACGGTCCCCTAATATCAAATAGCCGCCTCCAGGCTCGGCTAGTGAACACACTCTGCCCCTGAGCATCTCTGTGCTCCACCAGCATCCTAGTACTCAACCTCTCAGCTATCAAATCCGGTAATCTCCTAAAATCAAACACATGAACCCTGTGCACCTCTCTCCTGTATATCCTAGTCAATCTCGCCTCAAAATCCGCTATATCCGCATCAGTGTACTGTAATCCCTCGTACCTAAGGTACTGGTACCTCTGAGCTTGTGGTGGAAGAGCCATATCTTATGATTAGGGTTGAGAGATATAAACAAACTATGGAAGGTGATTCAAGATCAAAGAGGCGTGGTAAATTTGTTTTTTTTAATGTGAGTGAAAAGTGTGCGTGAAAGCGAATCCGGCGTATTAGCTGGGTTTTTATACCCATGCTGAATACGCCGTATTGGGAAGTGTCCAATACGCCGTATTGGACATTATTGTTTGACTTAGTCAAAGTAGTTATAAATGGTTGATACGGCGTATAGGTGTTCCCATGATACGCCATATTTATTTGTGGGGGCCAAATTTCTAAAGATTTAACAGAGTAAAGAAAAAACGTACCTTGGCCTCCGCAATATTCTTGTGTGAGCACCATCCTTATAATACCGCTTAGGGTCGAACGGGATGCCAAATGGCACATAGAAATTTTTAATGAGACTTAATGGCATCCAGTTGTTAAAATAATTCCAACTCACAATATTAGCATCCAATGTTATGATAAAAAAATTCTCGTTAAAAAATTTATTGATTTTATTGTGATTTGTTTTTGGAAGTTCATTCGACCCGTTAGTATCAATGTTTATTAAGTTATTTCTAGAAGACTGTGTTATATCGATATTGTCATCATTGACCTTAATCACTTTTGGATTATCGGGAAAAATTACGTTTAGAGGAAATGAGTCATTAAGGTATAAAACGTTTTGTTCCTTTTCATCATATTCGGACAATGATGTTTCAAATATATCGATATGTTGAGAACTTACAGAAGGTTCAATTAGTGGGTCTGATTTAGACTTTAGATCATTATAAGCAATGGCTGGGAATTCATTCTCAAAATCTTTAAAGAAGTCTAAATTGTCAATGTAACCAAACGTAGGTTCTGGTGACAGAGATGATGGCATGTTGACTTTATCATTCTCATCTTCAGAATCCGTTTTTAAATTATCGACAGAAATTATTTTACAAGAAAATGAATTTTCGTCAAAAATTACTATGTAATCCTCATCGTCGGATTCGTCAAATGAAATGTTAAAGTCAATTTCGTTAGGACTTACCGTAGGTTCACATGAGAGTGTTGCATCGGATGTATCATCAAAGACTATAGCTGGGTATTCAGTTTCGAGATTCGTGAAGCTATGGTCCTCATTTTCACAATATTCAATCTTACCATATGTGGAAGTTTGCCAATTGAATGTTCGACCTTGTCTTCAAGCCTTTTCTTCTTCAAGTCTGATGTATTCTTCCATAGTGATGTTTGGATCATCCGTGATAAACCTATGTTGGAAATCAGAAACAAAGGAACGAACTACAAGGCAGAGTACTTTATGATAACAATTAAATAAAGCTGAAATTTAAACACACAATTAAATTAAATACAAATATAATTAAATTACACTAATTAAATTATGAGTAAACTGCAAAATACATCCCTGTGGTTTGCACTTTCTCACACAATACATCCCTGTCAGAAACTTTTGTCAGTTTACATCCTTCGTTAGGCAAACATTAGACATAATACATCCCTGAGGATGAACGATGCAAATATTTTTTTCGTTATCTTCTGACGACGGATGTATTGTGTGAGAAAACCACACGGATGTATTTTGCAAATATTTTATTTTTTATTTTATTTTGTACGTTTTTTTTGTTTTTGTCTGTTTTTCTCCGACGTTATTCTATGTTTTCGTACGTTCATACGCTTTCATCCGCTTTTATCAGTTTAAATATGTTTTGGTAAATTTTATATGATTTTGTACGTGCTTGTACGTTTTGGTACGTTTTTATAAGTTTTTTTTATCTGTTTTTGTACGTTTTTTTCTGATTTGTCTGCTTTGTACGTTTTCATCCGTATTTATTATCAGTTTTTATCCGTTTTTTACGTTTTCTTCCGTACAAAAACGTAGAAAAACAAAATGTATCAAAAAGTATATAAACTTATTAAAACTTACAAAAACGAAAAAACAATGTACAAAAACGTAAAACGTAAAAAAAGAAAAAACGTACGTTTTAATACATTGTTTTTTCCGTTTTTTCCGTTTGTGTACGTTATAATACATTTTTATACTTTTTGATACATTTCGTTTTTTACGTAAAAAACGTACCAACACGTATAATAAAGTCGGAGAAAAACGAACAAAAACGGAAAAAAACGTACTAAACAGATAAAAAAACAAAAAAAATAATATTTATAATATACAAAAATATAAAAAACGGCCAATAGTTATAATAATATTAATTTTAATAATAATAATAATAATAAATTAAAAAACAAAACAAAAAAACAAAAAAAAAAATAAAGAATAAAATAAAAAAATAAAATATTTGCAAAATACATCCATGTTGTTTGCACTGCAAAATACATCCCTCGTTAGAAGATAACGGAATATATTTGCATCGTTCGTTCTCATGGATGTATTATGTCTAACGTTTGCCTAACGAAGGATGTAAACTGCCAAAAGTTTCTGACAGTGATGTATTGTGTGAGAAAGTGCAAACCACAAGGATGTATTTTGCAGTTTACTCTTAAATTATTCTAAACTAATGGTTAGAAATACTAATAAAATTAAAGGTTAAACTTTTTCACTCGCCGGCAACGGCGCCAAAAACTTGATGTGCTGTCGTGTAGGGTCAATTTATTGATTACCAAGTTTTAAATTTATATTTAGCCGACTTATCCTAAAACAACACTTTAACTGGCAGTGTACCCGATCGGGTGGAGTTTCGTGGTAAGTAGGGTCTCGAACACTAAGAGTGAGGTCGTTAACCTTATAATCTATCAGTATTTTAATTACTCTACTTAAGTTAATTCTAATTAACTGTTAAACCTATGCTATATACGTTTTCTAATAGGATTGGGGGGTTTTCAGCCTGAGAGACTAGCACAGGTTTTATGGTGACAATAATAAATTCTAAACACAATAAACATGCAAGAAAACAATTAGAAGATAAAAGAGCGGTGCAAGCCTAATAATAGAAAACAGTATTAGCCATATTAAATCTGATTAAACGCTGTTTTTTATTAAGTGTAATGATTTCTTTTCTCGAAGCGGCATATCATTCTTAAGACTTAGGCGGGACATCATCCTAAGACCTAGACATGTTGAATCCTGTTACAATTAATGTATTCGCATAAAGCATCCTTTTAGTTTAATTATAATCTATCTAGGGATTAAAGCAATGGTGATCTTGATAAACCCTAGCCCATCGGGACTTTACCCACTTACTGTTTGACGGTCTTTTATATACTGGTAGTCCAATATTCAAATCTTTATCAATTAATCAAGAACGTACTTGTTGAAACATTACGGGTCACCTGCCGGTCCAACTAAGCTCTTACTTTAAAGATAAAAATAGAACGTTTGAATTGTCATTGAGAAATTCTTAAAAAATTATGTTCAACATTTTGAAAAACATCATGTTAGAAGACTTCTCTTCTAACGCTAAGGATAAGTACACTGAAACGTACACTTTCCTTTGTCGTTCGGGTCCGAGTTGCAATCTAAGAGCAATTACAAGCCATGAAGAAAAATTAGAAATGACATGTTTTGAAAACATTTGAAACTCCTGCTCGAACTTCATTTACACACCCGTTTCAATGTTAATCGACATTTCTAGGCACGTAAATGTTATCGATTCCAAGAGACATGTCGAGAAGATTCTTTTGTGAAAAATTTTCGAATTTTTTGATTTTGTATTTTCTTTTTGAAATTTTATATTTTTGTATTTTGTTTTTCTCAAGAATATTTACATGTTGACCTCAGCATCGTTATGTGATGGTGGAATAGTAATTTCACACACACTTAGAACTTAGAGAGAGAAAGATAGAGAGAGAATGTATGGGAGAATACACCAAAAACAGACATATGAAATGAGAGAAATGCATTCAACCAACACCCTCTCCTTGTGTGGAGAGGGTTTATATAGTTACAAGATATGGGCCGGGCCGGGCTTTCCTTGGACTTTCTATAAGACGTCCCGGTTAGCTTACTAATTATTACATAATATTGTCTAACTATTACAAAAGCTCGTGAGATCGATAATGATCGTCACTTCACTAAAAACTGAGTTCCTAACAATCCCCCCCTAAGGGACGATCATTCAGATCTCATAAAAGATCAACACTTTTTGTGTTCCTAACAATCTCCCCCTAAGGGGTGATCATAGAGATCTCTCCTTGTGACCTTGATCATTAATCGTTGAAGCTTCTTGTCTTGATCTTGAGTCCTTTTTGTGTAATAGTTGATCTTTTGTCTTTCTTATTTGCGTAGAGATCATTGACTTTAGGCTTGAGCGTGTTCCTTTATCTTGACTTGTATGTGAATATGTGATCTTGAGCACCTTGAGATCATAAACCAAGCATAATCTCTTTTTGCCATCTTGTAAACTTTTCCATCTTGTGAACTCGTAACTTTTGGACTGACATGCTCATACCTTTCTTGATTTGATAGCATGAAAGCTTTAATGATGCATCTTTCATGAAGTTCTTTAACTTTAACACTTCGTCACTACGAGAAAAATGTTTGGTATCAGAGTGATGGAAACTTCTTTGAAATTCTTTAACATTAATACTTCGTCACTTCAAGAAACACATACGGTATTAGAGTAGCGGAAGTCTTGAAACATGTACTTGAGCTTTCATGATGTCTTCAAGTTACCTTGATAAAATTCACTCTCAAAAATATATATGATATAATATAAAAATACGTATGTTAAACCGGGTAAGTATGATCACCCGGGTACTGAGAATAAGGAATGATATTGCTATCACTGGTTATTTCAGTCTCTGAATGGTTCACAACATTTGACTGTTCAAAAGACTGCATCACCTGCACAGCTTGATTAATCATATTGTTATTCACATGATCATGATTGTGTACCTTAGCGAGAGCATCTGAACCATAATTAGATAAATTCGCCATGAGAGCAACTTTGGCAGTGTTGAGTTCATCACAATTAGAGTCATATGCATCCAAATCATTAGCTTGATAAGCAGCATTGTGAGTAATGACAGTCTGTGTGGCTTGACCTTCTGCAATTCCTGGATCTACCAAAAATGCTAGCTATTCCTCATGTAGAATGTGACCATTTACCTAAGCTTGAACCAGTAATAATTTATCCTTAAACCACGAATCATCCTGTTTCCTTTTTGGTTTAGTGCACTGTTTAGACATGTATCCTTCCCCTTTGCAGTTGTAACAAATAACAGTACTTTGTTTCCCCGAATTGCTTCCACTTGCTCCTGGAGTGTAGGTCCTTGTGGTACCCGTAACAAAAGAGGTTTGTCTCCCCTGAATTGGTTGTAAGGTCACTCTTCCATCATTAATGGTAGCTTGTTGCCTAGGGTTTGACGAATTCCTCAGCTGTATTGGTAGTAGGATAGCGAGAAGTGACAACAGCAGTCAAGAATGACATCACATGATTGGTAGCATCAATGGGATCATCACCTCTCTGGAACACTAGAATAATTAGACCCGAGTCTGGTTGGGAAAATTCAGGTTGTTGGTTAACTGAGGGAGCATATTCCAATTGAGGGATGGATGATGACGGAGAATAAACGTTGTGGTGAACTGATGATTGAAAATCATTGGATGGATAAGTGATTGAAAGAGGTGTTGATGATTGATGAGTTGAGTATTGTTGAGACTGATGAGGTGACTCACACTGTGGAGACTAATATGGTGAAACTTGTGGTTGAAATTGAGTGTTTTGGTATGAGTTTTGATGAGTTTGATAAGGAGACTGGGTCATCTGATGGGTTTCAACCAAAGCAAGCGAATCTGAGTTGCTTTCATGCATTAAACGAACCTCATTTGCATGAAATTCATATTGTCCAAAGTAAGCATGAAGCTGATCAATGTTAGTTGTGTGCAAATCCCGAACCAGTTTGACATCTGTCACAAATTTGCTTTACTCAGGAGGAATAGTATTCAAAAACTTGGTGTTTATTTGAAATTGTTCCAGTTTCATATTGTAGATGTTCATGTCATTGAGTAGCAGTGAAAATCTCAAGTAAAAATCATGTAGTAGTCCCCCTTCTTATAGCAAAACTAATCGAATTCATCAATAAAGCTTACACTCTCCATTCCTGTTTTCGTCATAAAGTTCCTTGCATGAGAAGTTAATTATTCCCAAGTTCTTGTCAACTTTAATGTTGCTAACCAATGCATAGACCTCTGGTGGTAATCCTTGGAGAATGATATTTGTTGCCTTGATATCACAATCAGCTTGAATTGCTTCCGTAGCAGATAACTCAGAATATTTCTTTGGTCTAGTCACTCCATTTTCCTCAATTGTAGGCCAGATGAGTGGACCATTTTCAACGGATTCAAGGATCATTCGTCCATGTTGTCTATTCATCATGTATAGCTCCATTCTGCTTTTCCAAGAGTCGTACATATCTTTTTCCAACATAGGTGGACGATTGTCAGCACCCGAAAGAATCGCTTTGTCAGCAAGAGTCGTCATTGAGAAATTTGTATGTTAAAAGATTACTTGTTTGATCGAACGGTGGTAGAAAGAAATTGTGTTTGATTAAGTTGTCTTTTAAGTGTTTTAATTCTTGAAACTACACGGGATTTTACAATTCTTGACAAAACCAGGAAAAACAAGTTAATGTTTCACGGGATTTTACAAGTCAAAGAAATAAACCGTATAATTTGGAAACTTGAGTTGTTCGGTTCAGTTGTTCGGTTCCAACTAAGCTCAGTTGTTCGGTTCAGTTGTTCGGTTCCAACTAAACTCAGTTGTTCGGTTCCAACTAAACTTCAGTTGTTCGGTTCAGTTGTTCGGTTTCAACTAAGCTCAGTTGTTCGGTTCTGTTTAATTCTAGAAATCACTTCACTTCATATTATGAACAAGAAATTAAGATTGGGAGATGAGAAGAAATGTAGAGAGAGAAAGTAGAGAGAATGAGTTTACTTGCAAAATGAAAGATTACAAATGACCAACCCCACTCTCCATCCATGGAGAGTGGTATTTATACCTAGACTAAAAGGCTAACTTGCCTTTAGTATTTCTACGGGCCGGTCTGGTTACTTGGGCATTCTCTCTTTGATACCCGTGAAGTTTTAGCTTACTGATAAGAGGCCCGTTTTTACCCGACTAGCCTAATACAACGTATATAAAATAATGACCGAGACCTAGTATAATTAATGAAACGAACTTCCATTGTTCGACTCAATATTTTAGAGGCAACAAACTCCTCGAAGTGATTTCATTGTGACACACCTCGTGAGATCAATGTAGATTTGCTTTTGTTGTATAAGCCTTGTGATCTTTTGTCCTGTCTAACATTGTAGGCTTGTACCTCATGCTTTTGTGATCACTGAATCTTAGCCTTGTCATTGTCGTTTTTGACTTTTGTCTTTACATTTGATATCTTCAATCTTTATCCATCCGTCTGATCGTCCTTTGCCACCTTGCGATCTTGTGTCTTGACCAACATGCTCATACTTTGCATCATCTTGAAAGCTTGCTAACAATCTCCCTTGATAGACTTGATATCTTTGAAGGAAGATCTTGTATATCAGAGTTTGTGCGGAAGTCTTTGTCTTTAATTCTTGAGCTTTCATGATTCTTGAATCTCGATGCTTATAGTATGTCTTTGTAGTTTGAGCATGAGCATGTGGTAATGAATCCGACTTCAGCTGGAATAAGGCATCACCATCTCCATCTTTATGTATCCTGAAATAAAATAGTTAGCAATAAAGCGTGTGGACGAATATGGCTTTGTCATTCGTCCGGATTTGGTTAGATTAACCTTCGGTTCCGTAGGACCGTTTTACAGTATAAATATTGTACCTGTGATCAGGTAGATTCAAAGAATCTCCTTGACAGGGTTTCCAGCTCAAAGCGTAGGATCTTCTAACACAGATGTATTAGATTTACCATGCTTGCTAGTTCTCATTACCAGAACGTCTCAAAGCAGACAACACGGTAAGAGTGAATCAGATAGTTACTATCTTTCTGATTAAGCCGTCAATTCATTTCCTGGAACAAGTTTGTCAATTGAAATCGCACCATCGTTTCTTTCCAGTTGACACAAGTTTGATTCATATAGAATCTCGCAAGTCACCTACCAAGAGCTTGTTTGATGCTGGCTCAAGCAGGATTTCCATCTTCATTGTGAGTACATAAGTATCACTCGGATGTTCTGGCATAATCACAAGGATAATGCGTAGGACTCTTGTTAACAGCTTGTGAACTTATTGGTGTTCAACAAGTGTTAGTAATGGAATGTGTCCTAATGAGATTTATTTAATGATCTCTTGGCTCTAGACTCGATTAGTGCATTTTGGTTTTAGTAATCGGAGGCTAGAGCAGACTGCCACCTATTCAATATCAACTAACTCGGAGTGAGAAAGTCAATAGAAGTCGTGTGTATCTCCGTGACAAATGAGACAAGTTTCTGTTGAGAGAAACCTGAATGGCTGGGAAGGGTTGTGCATTGCATCACTGGGTCCATGATGTCGTCTTCAATATCAGCAATCAACATTGTGATTCTGACAACATATGTATTGACCCGGTTTCTGCCTAAGTTGTGTGGAGGGCTTCTTTCTTTTCACCCTTTATCCATACATTTCTTTTTCATTCTTCAACCCCTTCAATGCTTACCAAGACGTCATTACTAACACCTTGTTGTGATTGTTCCAGTGTTAGCTCAATCTTAGTCGGCATTCTTCCCTTATACACATTCATCTCCAATCATACCTAAGGACTGTTATTTCTAACTATGGAGTGTCCTTGGGTAGATCCCTCCGGTTCTGGTTGGATCATAGGACAAATACCTAACCTTACCACCTTATGACTTCAGAATACGTGAAATAAGATGTTGTAGGGTATGAGATCGTAACCATAAAACCTTTTTCGAAGAGTATCAAGCACTTTGAGTCGATAAGATCACTTATTATTTTCAAGATCACATTTTAAATACATTTCTCCCCTTATTTTAAATACTAATTCACTTAGTTTTTGAAATACTTAAAATTTGTCTTGAAATACCATGGGAAGATAACTTTTTACTTAGCATGAATTACATGGAACATTAACTTGCTCCCCCTCGATTTTACATATGTTTGACACCAAAAACAATGATACCAAGTTGTAAAATGAATATAAAATTGAGGGTTAGCATTGTTGAGCACACAATTTTGAAAGATTATGAATTGTCATTGAAGAATTCTTGAAAAATTGTGCTCAACCACCTAATCATCTTATAACAATCAATCTATTTAATAGTCATTATTATTCCGTAGATGTTATTAAGACCTTTTATAATGTGTTGAATACATAAGAATTGTCATGTTATGATGTATCCAACAATCATTAAAACATTGTTTTTCAGAAAAACTCCCCCTCAAACTTTGACTCATTTAAAAAATGACACCAAATGTAGAATAATTGTCTTGTAAAACAATATGAGGGATGGAGTGTTGAACACACAATTTTGAAAGATTTTGAATCGTCATTGAGAAATTCTTGAAAAATTGTGTTCAACTTTTTGAAAAAACAAATGTTAGAAGACTTATCTTCTAATGCTAAGGATAAGCGCACTTATGCGTACACTCTCCTTTGTTGGTCGGGTCCGAGTTGCAATCTGAGAGTGATTACAAGTCATCAAGAAAAATTAGAAATGACATGTTTTGAAAACATTTGAAACTCCTGTTCGAACTTCATTTACACGCCCGTGTCGATGTTAATCAACATTTCTAGGTACGTAAATGTTATCGATTCCAAGAGACATGTCGAGAAGAATATTTTTTGAAACATTTTCTGATTTTTTGATTTTGTATTTTCTTTTTGAAATTTTATATTTTTGTATTTGGTTTTATAAAAAAATATGTATATGCTGACCTCAGCATTGTTATGTGATGGTGAAATAGTAATTCCAACTCTTGTCGTGATGTTTCTATCTTATCTGCTGGAGGAGCAACTTTTGGAACAAGCTTTGAACTTGATAGTTCATTGTTGTGGTCGTGAATTCCGAGTTCTAAACTGTTATGATCAAAAGTCATTGCTTATTCATCACATGAAAATTCCTTGAAGCCCTCGTTTCACATATATCAGTCTTTTCAGCAACCAACCTCGGAGTCCTTCCTTTGTAGGATTTAAAGATGTACCTGCATGTATGTTATGTGTACCTGCACTGACATCAAGAGTTTTTTTGCATTCATACTGGTTAGTGATATCGTCATTTGAACCATTTTGGGGTTCACTGTCAACCTTGGTTGTGCTAGATGTGAATATATTTCCAGTAGGAACCCACCTAAGACCAACTGTCTTGAAAATTTTACCCATTGGTTTCCACCTAAGACAAGATCTAGGAGTTATTGTTGTCTCATGCACAACGGAAGTTGTGGAGATCGTTTAAGCTCCGGTTTGTTTAGAACATGATCTAGGATGAATTAATAACAAAAGCGGAATATTCAAACATTGAATCATTGTTATTAATACAAGGTTTTTCATCATCATCACCTAAGATACATGACTACTACAAGCCCCAATCTTACCTGATCAATGGTAAGACGGTTACATCAACAAACTATAACAGGAATCATAAGATTCTTGAGGCTACATCACCATGCTAGCATCTATCTCTTATGGGATGTTTAAACCCACACACACAACACATTTTACACCTTTGGTGCACACACACTTTTTGGCACCCTTAAAACCTATGTCTATGATTTTTTTATATAGGGAGAGATCATGACTTACAAAGGAAACATAATACAATTAGGAAACTATTAAATAGCATTAATCAACATTAATTCTTTTCTATCAACAATTAATAGCATTAATAACTTGTCTTTATCCTTTTAAGCAAGTCATCAATGTTGTTCTTGTTTCCTTCTTTAAGGAGATCTTCTAAAATCTTATATCTTTTGAAGAATTCCTCCTTTGTCTTTTAAGTCCTTGTTTCATTCTAGTTTTGTCTTATCAACTCAAATATAATTCCTAATATTTTGTCATCATTAAAAAGGGGGAGATTGTTAATACAATTATGTCTAAAAATGTTATTTATATTTTTCGACCTCTTAACATTTTGATAATAACAAAATGTAAAAACATTTACAATAAAATTAAACGTTTACAAATTATTAATTGTAAAATTCTATTTCTAAGATTAGTGATCACTTAAGGTATGAACAAACAAATCATTAAGCATAATTAGTGATCAAGAAAATATTTTTCTCTCATCCATTATATTTTTACAAAAGATTTTCACAAAATTAGTTATACAAAATATTTT
>BQNB010143413.1:4035-16995 GCA_026074375.1 Tanacetum coccineum | reverse complement strand
CCAAAAAGCTAAGTCTAAACCATGGCTTAGTCTTGTCCGCGAGCTTTGAATTACTATCACAAATTCTTAGTCAGTTAACTTGATGTCTAAATAATTAATCATGTATTATGACGTGTCGTTAAATTCGGACTTGGAATAATTTCGAAAGGGATGTTTGGTCTTAATAATGGCCACGGCCCAATAGGAAGCCCAATAAGCTTCGGCGTATTTTTGGGACTTCTAGTTCGGCTTACATCCTAATCACTACTAATACATATTTAAAACTTGCATATCGGACTAATTTGGATTTAAGAACTAAACTATACGGTTTTTGAACACTAATGGGCCTTAAGGCCCAATAAAGGAAAAACTAGTAAGTTTGAATGTTGAAATGAATTTTTGAACGATTTATACTTATATATATATATTTGGATAGTCAAATAGTCATTTGAAGGAAATGCGTCTTGATAAATAACGCGATATGTGGATTTTTGGTTGTTTTGTCGAAATTGATTTATTTAAGAGAAAGTGTTTGGAAAATGAGGTTTAAAAACATTAGAAACATCTTAAAAACGAACGGGTCATGCCGAAAGACGAAAATAAATAAATTATTATTATTTTAATAAACCGACTAAAAGACGAAAATATATTTTATAATTTTATAATTATAAAACTTCTATTGATTATTTAATGTAACTAAAACGTGTCACTTTTCACAAATTATACAATTAAACTAAGTAACTAAAGACTACCGGATAGATTACCGGAGCATATTTATTAATAACTATTATCTAAGCCTGGATATTTTTCTCGTCTAATTTCCTAAATACTATAAGTGTATATTATCTAACATACATACTTTTATATATATATTCATCGGGTCTAAGTCACCAACCATCACGCAACCAATAACATTAAAAGTGACCGTACAACGCACATTTTAACTACTATGCATCAACCTTAAACAAACATTTAAGAAACCTATATCTAAAATGGGACTTTAACTAGATTAGGTCGAGTTTGGACGTCGTTGCACTCAATTGTTTGATCATATCCTCATCTAGTTTTCACTTTGCTTATAGGTGAGTTCTCGTAGCCCTATTTTTAAACTCTTTTCTATTGGAGGAAAATGATACTCAAAACCTTTTTTCAACTACTTTCAATACTGTGCAAAAATCTTTTTAATTCTTTTTGGGCAATGCTATGTGCCTATGTTTACGTGTATGAATGCTATGTGAACACTATATAAATGCTATATAAATGCTATGTGAATGCTATGCGAATACTATGAGATTTATTTATGCAAAGTTTCACTGGGAATTTCTACACCACACTATTTAGCCGACTATGTAGCTCCGGTTGGTAGGCGATATGTCCGGAGGACTATTAGCGCGCGGGGATTCTATTGATATGTTGATTTGGGTTGGGATACCCTGGTATGATGTGTTGGTGTGTTGATAATTTAAATACTGTTATATGCATTCTGCTTTCATATTGCACAACTGTCCACTCTTATATTCTAACACAGCAAGTGGGTTTTCCTAAACCTACGAGCTCACCAACGTAATGTTAACCTTTTCGAGTATCATTTTCAAGTAATGTGAATGATCCATGAATCCAGGATTAGAGACTTTAGTAGACCTAAGAGCATCCATTCCGGATCTTATCATTGAGAGTTGCATTGAGACTATGTTTAGTCTTTATCTATTTGATTTCTGTTAGATTTGTATCCCACTGGATGTGAGGGGTTGGTTGTAATAAATTTCAGACTATGTGATGTGGTTCAACCTGTTTTGACACAAGTTCCATACTTGTCGGAAGATGTTGTAACACTTGTTTTTTATGCATATTAGTTTTCTCTATATTGACGCTTTGTGTTATGACGATCAATCCTTTGTCACGCCTCGTGTTTCTGTCGTAGTCGGGGTGTGACATCATCAAACATGGGTTGAAACAATATATCTCAATCTTTCTTGTATGGTGGAACATATGGTGTTAAGGAAACTAAGTTTGGCACGAGCCTTGAACTGATGTGTCTGGAAGTCAACAATTGAGGCACAGGTCCTAAACCGAATTGTTCAGAAGCTATTGCTATCAACTTATTAAATTCGACATGAATTGTTTCCATTATCAATCTTGTCTGTTTGTTGTAGATCTGGTATGCTTTCTTTGCAAGAGAATAACCAATGAAAATACCGATATCAGCTTTGGGTTTCAACTTTCCAAGATCTTTACTGTCATTGGTTAGATAACACAAGGCACCAAAGATATGAAGATACTTTAGATCTGGTTTACGGTCATGCATCAGCTCATAAGGTGTTTTGTTGTGTCGGGTACGAATCAGGGGTCGGTTTTTAGTGTAACAAGCAGTTGCCACAGCTTCCGCCTATAAGAACAATGGAGCCTTTGAAAATATTAACATGGTACGAGTCGCCTCTACTAAAGTTTGATTTCGCCTTTCAATGACGCCGTTCAGTTATGGAGTTCTCGCAATTGAAGTTTGGTGAGTAATCTTGACATCTTCATAGTAGCTTTTTAGTGTCTGATTAACAAACTCTGTTTCATTATCTGTTTGAATGTTTCTGACAGTTGCATTAAGACGAACTTGTACTTGATTCAAAAATTTAATTATGAACTCAGGAGTTTCATCTTTTGATCGTAAAGATTTCACCCATGTAAACCTAGAATAATCATCAACGATGACTAGAATATACTACTTCTCATTAATACTCTCGACACGTATTGGTCTGTGATAACGCTTAAAGCGTGTAAGTTTTTTGGCGCGCTATCCGTATTTTTATATGTGTTATTCGGGTAATTAACAAGCTTTTGCTACTAATATTGCACAAAGATGAATTTATATGATTGTAGCTAACTGAACCGAAGAAGGTGATAAAAGATCAAGGAAAGAAAGAAAAGATGAATGGATGTACGTATACAAAGATTTCCCAACAAGAAAGAGTTTCGTGGAAGAGTTATCAAGAAGAAAAATCATGCAGAGATCATTTTCGGGTTCAAAGAGAAGTATTTTATTGACTTTGGAGTCATGGAAGTCAAACCCGACCAAGAAACGAGCACCCGGGAGGCTAAAATAAAGAAAAGAAAAAGTGCAAAAATCTAAAGTTCATTCCAGCCGTGAGTCTCCTTCTTCGGGTCATTTTGACCAAAAATATGTGCGAAAATGAATCCAGCCGCAAGACCCGACCATCCAGTTTTGACCAAATCTGACAAAGTGGATCCAACCGCACAACCAGACCATCCAGCCGCGCGTCTGGATACATAACCGCCTAAAAATATTCATTTAAAGCCACCATTAAGTTGTATAATTATGAAGTACAATCACTTACCCCCTCCCCAATAACTCCCCTAGCCATGTTTTCCTGCTTTCCAAGCCTTCCTAAGTCTATATAAACACCCTTGGACCCTTAAACCTAGGTGTGTGTTCTTGTATTACCATTACCAAAAGTTCAACCTTACACCCTTAGGTTAAGCCATCATTTTCTTGCCCAAAAAGCTAAGAACCTTTTCCATTGTTCAAGGAGTGCTAGAAGGTGTTGTTCACTCTTATTAGTGTGGTGTTTGGATCTTGAAAGATTGGAGGCGTATTGGATTTCTATAAGTCCAACGTTTGTTTTTCTTGTAATCAAGCTAGGTATAATTTCGTTATGATTATGAACTACTTTTGTTATGTGAGAATGTTTGGTGTTTGTGTTTTGTGTTGGATAATCATTATGATTATGGAGTAATTGATTGATACTTGTGTGGAAAAATGTAAACTTGAGTATGAATGTTTGATGAATAAAATATGCATGAGGTTATGATTTTTCTTATAAGTTTGTTTGAATAACCATTTGTTTATATGACTTGTTAAATAAATTCTTAACCAGATCTAGAGGTCGAAAGGATTTCCGTTGAAGTTTTTATTCCAAAAAGTTAGTGCACGAATGAGTATGGTATTTGATAATTGACACCTACCAAATAAGCATGTTAAATGAACTTATGTTGATTCAAACTCGAGTATAGGTCGAAAGGGCTCAAATGAACAAATTTGGTAAATCATATTTTCTAAAAAAATGACATGTGAATTATTAGTTTCGTTGGTGTTCATAGGTCGAAAGGGTTCCCATCAAACTAATATTAAAATGAATCTTTCATGAAATACACCATGGATTGAAAATCGTTTACAAAAGATTTGTGCATCAATTTTTCATTGTTTCAACCAAACAACTCAACACTCATATGATAGGATAGGGATTCCCACACAAGTATTATTTCTCTTAATTGAATTTCGTTTGTTAATTTCGATTTGCATGGTAATTAGGTTCGTAACACCCTCGTTGCCTTATCCGCTATCTAAAATTATTTTTCACCAAATCTCTTGGGACGATCTCGACTTACCCCCCCCCCCCCCTTACTACTACGGACGAGTATACTTTCTCGTATGCGTTTTTAGTATAGAAAGTAATCATGTTATAAATTTTAAAACTTGCACAATAAGTGGCCCATCAGTCCACATAGATCCATGTGCAACATATATAATTTTTCTCGTATACTATTTTCAGAGTTGGGTTTGTGAGTATGTTTCTTGCTTTTCCCTAATGAACATGCAAGACATAAATAGTCTTTCTCGTATTTCAATTTGTGAAAACCTCTAACAAGGGCTTCTTTAGCAAGGTGATTAATGGTACCAAAGTTCAAGTGAGACAAACAACGATGCCATAACCATGATTTGGTCTTAGAAGCTTTGGATAATAAACATATTGGAGAGGACTTCAGCATATCTTCTAGTGAGATTGTATACAAATCTGTGCCACGTGAGCCCTTAAGTAGATCAACACCCTCTAAGCCATGAACAAAGCACGAGTGTTTTCGAAATGCTACTTCAAGATCAGAATCACATAATTGACCCACTAAAAATAAGTTGTGTCTAAGCCCCGCTACATAATATACCATTGAAATTGTTACATTCCCAATCTGATAATCACCATAACCCATAATTGCTGCAACTTGATCATTTTCAAATCTAAATGTTCTTATAAACTTGCTGACAAAATTGATGAACTAAGAGCGATGTCCGGTCATATGTTTTGAGCAGCCAAATCTAAGTACCAAGGGGACGGTCTGTACGACCTATATTGGAAACGGGAAAAAGATGGAGAAATTAAAACATTGGATCCCTAATTTCTGTTGGGTTCGAGTTGTTAGACGACCTAGATTCTACAATTATAGGTTCACTACTGGAATACACATTTTTGTTTCTTTGGATCTCCATTGAGAGACTCTACTTGGTTGTTTATTTGTGGTTGCAATTGTTTGAATAGATTTCCTATGAGGCACTATTTTAGTGGAAGTGATTTTAGTTAAAGGGCACTTAGTTCCAACTATAGTGAAAGTCCTTCGTGTGGGTAACCATCTGTGTCCGACATTTGTAAACACTTTACCAGTAGGTTTCCATTCATTGTTTTTAATGCTCTTAACAGACTTAGCTTTAGCACGCGCATTCACGTCATTTAAATAATCAATAGCACACATATCATGATTTGCAGAAAACAAGCATTCATTACATGTAGAACACACAAAATCAGAATTTGTGTTTAATACACCATGCTTAATATTTGCATCACAAACAGAAACACGATTTATCTTATTCAAACTAGACTTAACATTCCTAGGGTGGACTTCTACTCTTTTATCCTTCATGTTGCTACTTGATGGTCGTGAGATCCTATTGTTCCTTGTATTGCTCATAGGTTGTGATCCACTAGCATTAGTAGAACTTTTTACTCCTGTCAAAGGTAACAAATGTCTATTAGTGTTTTGATTGTTGTATGCATCTACATCTTTTGTGGTATTTGCTGATGTGTTACTAAACTCTACAAAACTAACTTGCCTATTTTTCTTCATTGGTGTGACAACAACCATTTTCTCACTATCGTTTCAGGAACTGGGACATAAAGCACTAACATACACTAACAACTCTTAAATTCAGTTTGCATACTTACAAGCATAATCTAACATATTATCTAAAGGCTTCAAAGCTCTAGCTTGCTCTACTATTCCACAGAGTGTGTCATCGTGTTCCTTTGTTATGTTAAGGTAATCTATATGTGCTTCCCTATTTTTCCTAAGTTTAAGGGAAAGTGGTTGCAAATATAACTTAAACATCCTTGGGGCAATCACATTTGAATTATTCATTGTTCATTACAATCAGACACACTTTTTCCTTTTAAATTTGCAATGTGTTTCTTCAAGTTGCTGATTGTTGTGTTTTTGGCTTGTAACTGAGCTTTCAATTCGTTTATCTCAAAAATTCATAAAATTCAAGAGCATCTTAATTATGGCATGGTCTATCATTTTAAACACTTTCTTTACTTTGTTGTACGAAAATTTCAAGAGAGATACAATGTTTTTCAAGTCTTGAATATCTTTTTGAAAGTTCATTATACACCTCTTTTTCAACCATGTCTTTCTTTTTGAAAAGCTCAGCCGCAAGTTCCAAACACTTATTGTATTCATCAGTAAAACTCATTTCCATATTAGCATATTTAACAAGATCATCATAAGAATGCATAACAGTACACATAATATCTTGAAAAATGATTTTTGCTCCAAAAGACGATCATTTTTTATTAAAAGTTCTTTCTTTTCAATATCAAAATACTTTCTATCCACAGAACATTGATAACCTCGGTTTCCATTTGTTAGAAAATTGCTTTCATTTCATAAACCTCTCTATAAAGACCTAGTTTAATTTTTTTGAAAGATTCTCTTAGAGATTTGACAAATGGAATGAAGTCTTTTTCGAAAGCTCCTCTAATATGTTTAAACCCCCAAGTACCTTCGTTTTGCCCAATTACTTTGGTTCTAACTTTTATCACCTTATCAAAATTGTCAAGATTTTGCTTTTAAAAGATTTTGTTTGACCATACTAGTGGATGGAAGTTGGCGAGGAAGATCATTTTGAACTCGTTCTGGTTGAACCAGTGGTTTTTTAGAAATTGTTTTAGAAATGGGAAACCAGAAAGCTTGTTTTGCAAAAAGATGTTTTTGTGGGACAAAATGCTCATACAATTTATTTAGTGATGTATAATCAATTGGAGTGATGTCCACTTTTTCTCTTTCACAATCGAATCATTTTGTTTTTCTTTTATTTTATTCTACTTTATTTAGCCAACCTTAAAGTCTCTTCAGTATCAATCATAGAAATTGCATCAAGTTTTTCAGCTAAGGCACTACCACTATACATCACATGTTGTATCCATTAAGCTTTACAAGGATACAAAGGATTTTGATACCCAAGAGCTGTTTTGTGAATGTTATCATAAAAGACTTGAGATTTCATTAACATATGCATCGTTTGAACAGTTTGACCCATTTTGTAGAAAATGTTGTCAAGAGCTTTCTTTTTCTTTACTAAATCCATGATTTCTTTAATGTATTTATCTTGTTTTTCAAAAGAATCTTTTTTCAAAATGTCTATTTGAGTTTTCAAAGACTTGTTACATTCAATATTTTCATAAAGTTACAACTTTAATGTTTGAATCTCTCTTTGAAAAGCATCAAACTTTTCATTTCGATTAACGATTATACCTCGCATTTGAGAATCAATATGTTTTTATCTGTTTGTTAAATCAAATTTCTGTCTTTGTTCAAAATTTTTGACCATTTCTTTGTATCGTTCAAGCTCAACGGTCGATTTATTCATGATCTTATTCTCCTGATTAACCGCATTGCATTTTGCTACTTAGTTATACATTTCATCAATTACAGACATTATCATAGCATCTTGTTGTTCAGAAGAAGTAGTACCTTGAACAACTTCACTTTTGTTTTCATTCATATATTGATCATAATAAATAACATTGCTGTCACTTGTAATGTCAATATTTAAATTGTTAATGAAAACAGGTTGTTCAAAATACTGCATCTCTTGAACACTTTGATCAATCACATTATTATCTTGATAAGTGTCGTAATTTGGTACCTTAAAGAGAACATTTGAATCATAAGAAGTGAGATTTGCCATGAAGATTGCACTTGTTTTAGGTGCTTCATCACAATATAAATCAAATGCATTAAGATCATTTGTCTGGAAGATAGCAGTGGTTGTCAGTGCTTGAACAATAGGGCCTGAATCAACTCTTTCCCATATATCTACCAAAAATGCAATCTGTTCTTCATCTAAAATAACTCTCGCTTCTTGAGCTTGTGCTAGCAGCATCTTTTCCTTAAACCAATCTGAATTTTGTGTCGTCTTCGATTGTGTACACTACTTTGCAACATTACCTTTACCTTTGCAGTTATAACATCGAATGACCTTTGATTGGTTTGCATTAACATTTCCCGTGTTCTTGATAACCCATGTTCTAGTAGCTTTACCCTTTGCAAACCCCGTATAACTCTGAGTCTGTCGTCCTTACGCATTTTGCATTGTTACCTGACCATCTTGAATAGTGGCTTGGTTACTTGGATTAGACGAAGTCCTGAGTTGATTATTGGTCTGTAGGTATCTTGAAGTAAGGGATGTGCTTATGAATGCCATTGCTTATTTGAGACTTTCAATTGGATCATCATCTGGACGAAATGTAGGTACAACAATACCTGAATCAAGTTATGGAAATACCATAGGTGATTGTTGGTGAACAGCTGGTGTGTGATATGATTGTTGATGGAAAACTGGTGGTTCATATAATGGATGATGAACAACTGGTGCTTCATAGGTTTGTTGCTATGGAGGAGGTGAATAGAATTGTTGTTGATGAGGAAATGCTAAAAACTGTTGATTATACCATGGTTGGTTGTATTATTGATTGTTGTAAAATAGAGTTGAAGTATGTGTTTTAGCAACTAAAGCAAAAGGGTCTGGAAAGCTTTGCCTCATCCATTCGAACTTCATTAGCATGGACCTCATGTTGCCTTAGATATGCATATAGCTGATCAAAGCTCGCATTGTGCACATCTTTTGCTAATTTGACATATGTAACAAACTTACTCCATTCTGGCTGAAGATTGTTTACAAACTTTGTATTAACTTAAAGTTTTTGCATTGTCATCCCAATAGTGTTCATGTCATTAATCAACTTAGCAAATCTTAAGTAATACGAGTGAATGGTTTCTCCCTTCTCAGATGTGAATCTATCAAACTCATTATATAGCTTTGATTCTCTTTCTTGTAGTGAGAGTTCTGAACCTTTTATAAGCAATTTGACTATATCTCATATCTCCTTAGCAACTTTGTGGTGATTCATAAGAGTTTATACATCTAGTGGTAAACCCTAAAGAACGATGTTAGTTGCTCTTATGTCCCATGCTTGACGTATCTTCTCTTCAGGTATGAGATCAGTCAAAGTTCTCTCTCTTGTTGAAGCAGGTGTGTTTGGAGTTGCTGGGACTTCATTCGTTCCAAACTAAAATGGACCATTTATGACTGAGTCAAGAAGTTGTGCACCATGTTCTTTACCTTGTATGTAAAGTAGCATACGACTCTGCCATGAATCATACTGATTTCTCCCGAGCATAGGAAGAGGGTTCTCAGCTCCTGCAGCAATAACATTCTCAGCCATAGTAGACATAATGATTTGATTGATGTGTGAAATGATATTATAAGATCATTTCAATGATTAGTGAGTATTGTGTTAATGTGTTGTTGTTATAAGTGTTTATGAGTTGTCTTTATTTCAATTTAAGTCTTTGAATTCACGAAAAATTTGGTCAAATCACCTAAAGAGGAATGATCAAATCGCTTGAAGATGTATGATCAAATCGCCTGATAAGGAATGATCAAATCACCTAAAGAGGAATGATCAAATCGCCTGAAGAGGTATGATCAAATCGCCTGATATGTAATGATCAAATCGCTTGAAGAGGTATGATCAAATCGCCTGGTAATATTTGTCAAACTGCCTGATAAAAGTACTCGAATCGCTTGATAATATTTGTCAAACCGCCTGATAAAAGTACTAAAATCGCCTGATAAATGATCAAACCGCCTGATTCAATGATCAAATCGCCTGATAAATGATCAAACCGCCTGATTCAAAAATTATCAAACCGCTTCCAAGAACATTGTCAAACCTCGTGATTCAAACAAAAGTACAAACGCAACAAACACTTAAAAAACACAATTTTACATGTTTTTTCTTGAATTTTTTTGCACAACTAAGTATCCCTAGGCTATATCTATCATAAAAATCAAACCTTTAACATTTTTAACAATAAAAATTTGAATTTCAAGATTTTAGTCCCTTTTGCCTAAATAACACTAAAATATAAGACACATTTTGTAATGTTTTTTTGAATCTTTTTGCACAACTAAGTATTTCTAGGCTATATGTATTATAAAAATCAAAACTTTAACGTTTTTAACAACAAAATCTTGACCTTTGAAAATTTCTTGTATACTAGCCTAAAAGTACCAAAAAATTTGAATTTTTGCAAGATAAAATAGACACAAAACACACTAAAACATGCCATGGTGATTGATACCAATTGTAGGATATGATATCATTAACACATGATATCATTAACACACAAGAAGATTATAAGAGATTCTAGAGAGAAAAAGGGTTGGAAGGTTTTCTAGAGAGAGAAAGTGAAAGAGTGAAATGAATATTATGAAAAACAACACCCTCTCCTTCCATAGCAAGGGATTATATTCTTGTACAATGGTTAGGCTCCTATGGGCTTTCCATGGGTCGGCCCGATTAGTAAACAATATATTAACTTACGTAAACTACGAGATAAGACTATAAATACTAGAAGTGACCGATACTTTTCTAGAATCCTAACATTTTGGTATTTTGAACCGTTCCCTATGTTGAAATAGTCCGAAATTGTCTTGATGCATTTTGAACCGTTTGCTATGGCGTGCCAATATCTTACTTGTGAGAATTACGTGGTAAATTGATAAACAACCAAAGTAGAATGATGTTTAAGACCTTTCCTTATGTTGAACGGTCGAGTTGGGAGGAATTCATATGTATGCATATTTGATAT
Organism: Tanacetum coccineum; assembly: GCA_026074375.1. Classification (NCBI taxonomy): domain Eukaryota; kingdom Viridiplantae; phylum Streptophyta; class Magnoliopsida; order Asterales; family Asteraceae; genus Tanacetum; species Tanacetum coccineum. The sequence continues at coordinate 6,021 of BQNB010143413.1, read as the reverse complement.
AAAATATTCTTAATGCGCTCATAATGATGTAGTATATAGGTCGAAATGATACTATGTCATTATTGGTAGATATGCTTGTTATTATGATTACCCGTCATATATGACTTGTATGCTTTGTTTATATAAAGTCTTGCTCATCTCTATGTATTATGTTATGTGGATCATGCCTTGTTTCTTGCTTGCTTTATACACACGTTTTGGCTATTTGATACGTGACAATCATTTAGCTTTGTTACTTGATAAACAATCTGTGAATTGCTACAAATCCCGTGGAACGACCTGGACTTACCTAAGTTATACTATACATACTTGCCCATGTTGTGTTTTTAGTCAAAATAGGTATTTCTAGTATTATAATTTTAAAGCTTGTAAAATACACATCATTGATCTATGATTAATATTCTTTAAGTTTGTTAGAATGTATGGCAGGGTTCTACTAAAAATAAAAACGAAATTGAGGACGTGATAATCAATATCCTTAAAGAATATTAGCCCCCTGTTGGTGGTTTGAGACTAACTTCTTACCAGGATTCAACCTCAAAGAACAAAACTTTATGCAACGTACATAAAATTCACATGAACATCTAAAGTTTGCATTTTGTATGTATTTTTCGAGTGTTTTTTATGTGTTTAAAATGGAAAATTCGTCCCTTTATATAAGCACTATGGTAACCCTTAAAAACAGTCGCAATACCTCTTTAAATGGCCTTAGCGACACTTCTGTTCGTAAAAGTCACAATGCATCACAAAAAGGTGCAAATAGCGACGACTTAACGACATAAAATCCGTCGCTAATTAATTCAAACACAAACAGTCGTGATGGTTCGTATAGTAACACATTTGTAACCGATATAACCGCCACCAAAATGATTAAGCGCGTCTTTTCGATTGTGATGGTTCATAATGACAGTTTTATGACAGAAAAACTGTCGCTAGTATCCATTTTGTGGTTAAACATTCACTTCATTCATCTATCTATGTGGGATACATATAATATACAATTGTTAATAAGAAACCCATAAGTTCCAACATTTAATACCCTAACTAGCATTAAATAAAAGTCTTACGACAAGTCAATCTCTTATATAATAAAAGAGTTACATCATTTTGAAAGTATTTTGCTAAACCAATCTTATTGAGAAAAAATTATGCTAATCAGGTTGCTTTGCTTTGACACGTGACAAAATCGAGCATTCTTATTGGCCAATTGAAAGTCAAAATTGAAAAAAGGGAAAATTGACTCTATTAGTTCTCTACTTTCAACTTTTTCTCAATCTAAGTACTCTATAATTTTACACTATAAACAAGTCACTAAACTTAGAAGTATTTCTTTATTTCTTCATCATGCTTTTTTATTTTTAGGGTAATTTACATAAATCGTCCTTATGGTTAACTCTAAATTACAAAAATCGTCCGTTTTAATACTTTTTCGTCCCTTTTTATGAGTTTTTGTTTGTTTTTATACTTTTTCGTCCGTTTTTATCCGTCTTCGTTCGTTTTTTATTCGTTTTTGTACATTTGTTCGTTTTTGTCTGTTTTTCTTTGTTTTTTATTCCTTTTTTACGTATATGTGGAAAACATGTGTTTTAAAAATAACGAGCAATCTTTTTTTACTTTTCTCATAACAACATGAGTATGCATCAGCATTTTACCTATAATCTATATGATCCTAAGCCTCACTGATCTACTTGGAATCCTGTCATGAACCACCGTGAGCATGTAAAAGACTGGTGGGGCCACGTATATCGAAGTAGGAGCTACCAGTGTCACCTCAAGTAAATTCTCACTTACTGTTTAAAAATTCATACACTCGAGTCTTATTAGTCTTTGATTCATCAATAACGAGTGGGTAGTAAAAAAGTACAAAAACATATAGAAACGGATAAAAATTGAAAAAACGTATAATAAACGGATAAAACGAATAAAAATCTACAAAAATGTATAAAAACGTACAAAAAATATAAAAACAGACGAAAACGGATAATA